>CM075013.1:1491607-1506199 GCA_037576675.1 Pangasius sanitwongsei | reverse complement strand
TGCCAAATGCCAACTCAATACCTGATATCAACTCCAGACCTTTTATCTGCTTCGTTTGTCTTGAAGTAACGAGGGAACGGACCGCACCTGGTCAATTAACTTCTTGTCAGTCAATTGTCCAAATACCACTGAGCCCCTGAAAATGGAGGTACTTTGTTGAAAATGGCTGTAATTCCTAAATGGTAAATGCCGTATTTTTGTGGAGCCTCTTAAAATAAAGCTGAAAGTGGGCAGTTCTACAGATGTACTGATTCATTTAACACAGACACGTTTAACTGAGGAATGCGTGAATACAAAAGGTTTCGCATAAAATGTTTAGACTTCAGGAGGGTTGTTTCAGCGACAGTCCTTAGGCTTCCATTATAAGCGAGTTCTTGTTTTCCCTGTTTTCTCATTTGTTGGATATAAATTAGGTTGAAAAACACTAAACTATTTCTGTATCAGAGGTGTTGTGAGAACTTGTCCAGGATGCCTGTGTATGGTTTGATGTTTGATGCAGTGTGTGTGTGTCTGGTTTGATTTCTAAATGTTCTTTGGTCTGATCTGATCCTCAGGTGTTCAATCTGAATGCCCCAGTTCCTCCCTCGAATGAGCTGGAGTCTCAGAAGATGTCGAGTCAGTATCAGAGCACTTACACCCAGAACTTCAGCAGCCAGCCCACACACTCGGTGGAGCAGCAGGAGCTTCAGCAGGAACCTCTCCAGTCAGGTACACGTCACGGTCGGAGATTTCTGTTTCACTGGATGACTTGTCTCGTTTTCAGTCACGTAACATGTTGGAATTCTTGATTTTAATGAGAGAAGAATAAAATATATAGGCACATGCTGTTCTTTTTAGTTGTTACAAAATCTCCTCAGAAGACTTTTTCCCCACCGTCACTTTGTCCTCCATGATTCTCTTTGTTGCTTGTCCTAAACTTGTCACCTGATTGGTCAGGAGATTTGAGGAGGGGGGGAAAAAAAGGGCACTTGACATCACTTGGTACTTTTCAGGAAAGTTTAACTTTTTCCACTGCTGTGATTTTAAATTTAAAAAAAAATTGCACAAGGCAGCTTTTATTCTTTAAAAAAAAAAAAAAGCAGTTTCATTCCTCACGCCAGCTGCTTCTTACAGGATTAACTGTAAAACAGAACATGCCAGGTGTGAACACGGCACAGATCGTTCTTGCAGTTATGAAAAAGTTCTATTTTTGCGTCTAACGTTTGCACTCTTAAGCAACTGATGAGCGAAGTGATTATCCCTTAGTGCTTGCGTGCTTTAAAAAAAAAAAAATCAGCATCCGATTTTTTTTATTTCCTACATTATGTAAAGTAAACTATAGTACATAAATTAATTTTTCAAGTGTGAGATCAGTTCAGTAAACGTAAATAATCTTGTTGAATGGAAAGATCAGGAAGTAGAACTTTGAATCTTTTTGTGTTTGTGGTGTTATTAACTTGTTTTTAAACTTGTTAAAAACTCATGTTTGCGTTTTCTTTTTCAGTTGTCGGAGCGTTCCACTCTCAAGACCAAGGGATTCCTTCCTCTGGGGGCCACCAGTCGATGAGCCAGCAGCCATCGGGTCAGAGCGCAGGGTTCGGACGCCAGCCGCAGTCTTTCTACAGCAGCCGAGCCGTGCCACGTGGAGGTCCCCGCAACGCCAGAGGGGCCATGAACGGATACCGCGGACCATCCAACGGCTTCAGAGGTCCGTTCTGCGCGCGCTCTCTCTCTCTCTCTCTCTCTCTCTCTCTCTCTCTCTCTGTGTTGGGGAAACGTTTTGTGTAAATTTGCATATAATGAGACTCACTAACGTGAACCTCAACTGATCGGCTTCGCATCAAATCGTCAGTTACACAGACTTTATATACGAAGTACTCTGTCGAGTTAAATCACTTATTTCAGTTTCACGCTGATTAATTAAGTGTTTTGTTTTTTTTTTTTTTTAAACACTCGGTCGTTTCATATTCTGGAAAAAATAAAAATAAGAAGAAACCCAAAAAGACTAGCTGCTCAATCAGAACAAAAGTAATGGCACCCTATAAAAGGAGTAAGTTTAGTTAGTGAGTTGAAATCCTGCACTGGCTGAGCTGTATGACTGGAACATTTTCATTCTCGTCACTCTGAGCTTTGCCTTTTATGGAGTTCTGTGGGCGTGGCTTAATGGAAATGTGCTTTAGCAACATGCACACCTGCGAACGAACAGAATCAGGGTAACTGTGCAAATCTGGGGTTGAAGTTTTACCTTGGATTAGCCACAGAAACACTTGTGCAGGGTTGTTAATTGAATAAATGAGGTTTGTGATCGACGGTTCGGTCTGTTTTTAGGTGGATACGACAGCTATCGCGCTCCTTTTCCCAACACTCCCAACACTGGTTATGGACAGACCCAGTTCAGCACTCCACGGGATTACTCGAGCAGCACCTACCAACGGGTACGCACTCGTTCTCACCACACACACACACACACACACGCCCCATCAAACTGATGGATTTCCATATATTTGTGTTGTGTTGCAGATGAATTTTTTTATTGTTGCTAGATCCATATTTCTAATAGAAAGCACTGATTCTCATCGATTAGCACGATTATATATACAGGGCGGAGTTTCTCAAAAGCATCGTAGTACAAAGATCCTCGTTACATGATCACGAGCATCACACTGATCTCTCGATCGACCCATTAAAGTGATCTTAACCTCACAATGCTTTTGTTAAACAGACCAGATCACATGTAAACGGCACACTGGGGTTTGCGTCATAATCGGATTTAAGCTGTCGCGATTCGAGAAATCCGAGTTTTTGTACAATAATCGGTTTATTTGGCGAATGTATACTGTTCATCTAATTCTTCATTTTGCATTCATGGAAAGAATTTGCAATCATGTGGAATCTAAAATATTTACATTAGTGACTTGAGTGACTTTAGCTGCCTGTAAAATTAAATCAGTGGCGCTTCAATTATTAAAAAAATGTGCTGCTACTCGGATATTAAACTTTTAACTATTTAAAATTAATTAACCCAAGTATCGTTAAAGGAATCTGATCATTGACTCGTGTAGACCCTGAGTTTTGCTGGAATCAGATTTTTTTTTTTTTGTCCATGTAAACTCTTCAGCTTGACTTGACTTATTTTATTTTTTCCGACTTCCTTCTTCTCCCAACAGGAAGGATATCAGCAGAGCTTCAAGAGAGGAGCTGCCCAGGGAGCTCGAGGTAGCTCTCGAGGTAATGCTCAAGCGATGCGATCCTAAAACGCTTTGAGAAGACGTAGTTGTCTTTGGCCACCTCGAACATTCATTTACTGAGAATGGGTTAACCTTTGCCCTTTTTTTTTTTTCCCCCTTTTTTTTTTTTTTTTTTTTTTAATTTTTTTTTTTTTTTAAATAAACCTTTTTCCCCTCTCTCTTTCTTTGACATCAGTGGTATGTTTCTATTTTGGCTTATCAAGTAACCCTTGATATTTTACGGAGACACGTGCAGAGCTGAAACTGTCAGTGTTGTGATTTTTCAGCGAGGTTGTGTTTAAAAAAAGCAAATAGATATTCATGTAAAACTTTAAAGATTTTCATTAATTTATTTTTTGTATAAAATAAAATGCAAAAAAATTAACCGCCACTGTTAATCCAATACATGAGGGTTTTTTTTTTTTCCTTTGTTGTTTTTTTTTTTTTTTTTTTTTCTCTCCCCTCCTCCTCCTCCTCTTCTTCCTTATCCCTTGGTTCTCACCAGTGGGTTTTGAAATAATCTCCATCATCGTTGTCCTCCTCCGTCTCTTCCACGTTTCATTTAGAAGAAATTCCCGCAGCCCTGGCCTTTGTATGCTCATGTTGCTCCTTGAGAGAATGTTTCAATAAAGACGTGTTGCATTACCTGCTTTGTCTGCTGCTTTTTTTTTTTTTTTTTTTTCTTTTTTTCCCTCCCCCCTGGCTTTTTGGTGCTCCAGAATCTTTACACCTGCCTGAAACGGGATGATCGATCGTGCTGGCTTTTGCTATAAAACTTTTTTTTTTTTTTTTTTTTTTAATTTATTTAAAAGGATTTTGTCTGGCTTAGCCGTCCCGAGATTTCCTCAGCTTTTGCTTTCCTGTCTTTTTTGCACCGTGTTTATCGTCCTGCTACACAGAGGGGGAAAAAACTAACGTTAAAACGAGTGGTTCTGATTTTGGTTCTGGAGTGAACACTAAACTGTTGGGTTTTTTTATTTTTTTTTTCCCCTAAATACAACAGTATCACATTCCACTTTTTCCATCTGGCTACTGGAAATACTCTGAAATTGACCACAGGGGTGTCAAAAATACGGTCGGATAAAAGGTAGAATCCGGTCCAGCAAATTAATTTAGAATCCGTGTTCTATATTATAATCGTTTGTGGACCGTAACTGAGTTGAATGATATTTTTTTTTTTTTCCCCCTTAAAGAGTTAAATAGAGCAATAAACTCAACTACTGACAAAGTGCTGAATCATTAACAAGCTAAAAATGTGACATCTTTCCAAAGAAGAATTCCAGGATTATTCATGACACACAAATCCCAATGATTTTTATTTATTTATTTTATTTATTTTTTTTTTAATATAAACACACACTTCCAGGCTACATTTACAATGAGTTACTAATGTGTTACTGGTCACTAAACTTTTTTAAGTTACTCAGTATTACCTAAAGCGAGTTTGACACCCCTGCTGTAGCTCGCGTTTGTTTGGATTTCTCTTCCACTCGAGTAGGATCTGTAGCTCGGATTTAAACCTCATCCGTTTGCTAAAATGACCCGTATTAGTTGCTTAACCAGGTGAGTCCTGTTTTCAAATTCAAAGACTTGTGCATGCGACTCATTAATGTTTCTCAACATGCATGATTTGATTTGAAAGATGAAAAACTCGGACCATGTGATCATGTTGGAATTGTGTGTGTGTGTGTGTGTGTGTGTTGCAGGACGAGGCGGACCGTACAAACCGAGCCGAGGGATGAGCATGATGGCTGCAGCACAGACTAGCTAACCCTAACACTCTCCTCCCCATAACCCACTCACCAGACTCCACTCCAGCTCCATCAGTCCATGTAGCAAGGTGTTTGGGCGCACACACACACACACACACACACACACACACACACACACACACACACACACACACACACACACACACACACACACACGAGATATGATGGTCTTGATAACGAAGCCATACCACTCCTAACTAATGCTGTACGTTGTAAAGCTTTCTCTCAACCAATCGCACGCTGTCGATAGCCTTAATTCTGTAAAGCAGCAACGTTTGTGCCTTTTTTTTTTTTTTTTTTTAAAATTGTTTTCAGTTTAAAATTGGACCAGGATAGACGACGACGATTATATATAGTACACACAAACCTAGCCAAAAAAATGTGAAGTATGATCTGTACTGTATTGTAATGTGTTTGTTTTTTTGGGTCACCTACTTTAATCTGCACCGTATTAATGATCACATGATGAGTGCTTCGTAGAATTAAATGTCTTTCAGTAGAGCTGTCGTGATTGTGGTTCATCGCACAGTAACAATCTTTTGGAGAAAAATAAATAAGCACATGACCGAACTGCTGAACATTTACACACGAGAAGACTGTAGTTTTTAGGGAGGCATCAACATGATCAGTACTTTGCTCAGTGGTGTGTGTTGTTTTTTTTTGGTCCAAATAAATCTGATACCAAGTTAAGGAGCCCTGACGCTGTTTAAACCTCGTAACATCTTAAACTTAAAACTCAGCATGAGGAATTCACACGGCAAAAAACTGACCTACGGAGATCAATAAAAAATAAAATGCTCCTGTTTCAATATCGGTACTCAGATCCACTCCGAGTAAACAGCATTGATTCCTCCCGAGTCATTAAAATTAGGGCTGCACAATATATCGAAGTTATTGAAATATCGCAAATGTAAATATCGCGATAACTGTGATTTATCAGAATGCCTCTTTTCCTCAAAAGAACATGGCACACGTGTATTGTTTGTTTTTTTTAATATATATTTTTACACACTTATAGAAATATCATACCGCGTATCGCATTTTTCTTCAATCTTGTGCAGCCCTAATTAAAATACACACACACACACACACACACACACACACACGTTTTAATAAATGATGACCAGTACGATGCCAGGGTGCCTCGACCACTTTATTAAGAATAGCACACAAAATTCTAAGAGATGAGACATTCATTTTTTTTTTTTTTTTTTATTCTGTGCAGAAAATCTGACGCACCTTAAAATGGGCACATTTAATACACAACAGAGTAAACAAGAACTGGAATTTAAATAATAATTAATAATACAGAATACCTTATGCATGTGTTGGCCATTTTAAGCCTGTGACCTGTAATTGCTGGGAATTATTTTTATTTTATTCAGGACTGAAAGCCTTGTCTGAATCAAATCTGACACTTTGTCTACGTTTACAATCTTACACACGATAAAGATTTCCGCTTTGCATCATAAATCACCTGCATTCTTTATTGAAATATCTGGACCTTGTTTGTATGAAATGTTTTTTTTAATCTAGTTGTAAACGTTATACTCCAGAGTACACCGAATTGTAGGGGGGGGGGGGGTGAATGAATTAAAATGAATTGAATATCCGTAATATTTAAAAAATGTGCAAAACGGCTTTGACGACGAGTCAAACCAGCATGAGAAGAAGGATAAAATAAAATGAAAAATAAAATGAGTTGTGATTTGAATTGACTTCTGGTGAGAGCAGCAGAAAGGGGAGGATACACGTGGAGGTGAGTGGTCCTTATGCATCGCCTCCAGACGCTGGAGAAGGTGTGTGTGTGTCTGCACAGTCCAGCTCCTGATCACCGTGTCTCGTCTATGGTACCTGTCCGACGTCCTGGACGACGTTGGGGTGGGAATCCTGAGGCAGAGGCTGGCCGTGGCTCAAATCCTGCTGAGCTGCAGGAGCGTCCTGGTGTCCTGGAGGAAGCGGCTGGTGATCGTCTTTAGGGGATTCTGGGACTTCGTTCCCTTCAACTGTAATAAAAATCAGTGGATCGTGATACGCTGGTGTCTCATAAACCTGAGATGTGAACTACAGCAGTCAGAATTCTTTTTATTTTTATTTTGTTGCTTCTGGTGCCTCTACTTTCCATTTCAAGGACCATCATGATTTTGTTCACAATAAGAATAATTCAATATTTATATACTAATTAGGGTGTTCATACAAAAATAAGGCTTGAGTAAAGTGTGTAATGGCAATGCGTATTTCTGAAATGATTTGATGTGCTATTGCACAAAATGAAAACTTGGAACATTAATAAGACACTAGTGGGAGAATTTAACAATAACAGCAAAAAAAAAAATTCTTCTCAACTAAATCTAAAACTAATCCCTACAGCTGTTAGTCCGTGTGCCGAGTCTGAATCAGTGAAATAGATTTTTTGGAATTATTTATTTGATTGATTTACGCTGCACATAAATACACAGAGCCACTGCTGACAAAGTGATTTAAATTATATATAATTATCTCAACATTGTGTCACATTCAGCATTTATTTCTCGCGTCTCCAGAACACATGAGTTCAGCAGCTCGCAAAAAAAAAAGAATCCATATAAATAAATAAATGCTGCAGCAAAAAACGCAGGTTTGATTCACTTCCTGCCATCAAGTCGATTCAGAGTCGAATCGTTTTCTCTTTGGAAAAGGACCGAGGCCGCTTCTCGGACCAGAGCGCGATCGCCGTGTTCTCACCTGCCTAAAGAACCGCACCGAGGCGGAGAACACACCGGGGTTCTGTTCACATGGGTTAAACACTGTGCATGCGTAAGCTGAAATCAACATTCTACTATTCTGTGACGATTTATAACGTCTAAAAGTGGGTAGAAATCTTAAATATGTGTGTATTGGATGATAAATAATGAATAAATAAATAATGCAAAGAATTAAGTATTTGGATGTGTTGTTTCTCTGTCCTTTTTTTTTTTCCTTTTCTTTCTCACAAACAGCCACAATTGTTGGATTGGGTGACATTTTTTAAAATATATATATATATATATATATTTATTTATCTAATGTTATCTGATGTTTTAAAAATGTGACTCACCGTGAACTTCAGGTGGAGCCTTCTGGTTTTTTAAACGCTCCATGTGCTCTACAGCCTGCGAAGAAAAACCACACACACAGCTCAATAACAACGCTTTCATATAGTTGTATATTTTATAAGAACGTCTAACTCGATCGTTTCCAACATGTACCAATTCCCAGTTTACACATGGTCACGTCATGCGCCTTGATTAGGAGGTTTATATCCAGATAGAGAGACGCACTGGAGTAAAATCCACAATGCAAGACTGATGAAATGGTTTAGGAAGTTTGATTTTCGTACTTGTTGGAGTTCTACTTTCTGTGCGTTGAGCTGCTCCTGCTGTCTCTCCAGCTCATCTCGCTGCTTCTGCAACTCGGCCGTTTTCTGGATCAGATCCTGCTCCTGCCTGGCCAGATGTTCCTCAAACTCGCGCATCTCCTCCTCGGTGTAAGCCTGGTTCTGCTCCAGAGTCTATGAATCACGCACGGTAGAGGAATTAGCTTAGCTACTACTCAATAACATCATCCTAACCATTTTGCAGCAACATCTCCCTCACCTCCCAGCTGTCCGGCTCCAGGAATTCTTTTTTCTTCGTAGCAATCAAGAACTCGTCTAAAGATACCAGACGGTCCTTGTTGGTGTCGACCTGTTTCAGAAGAAGAAACGACTTTAAAGTACAAACAAAAGTGTGTAATGCTGATTTGTGGGCGGAGCTCTGTGTGAGCTCGGTTTGATAAACATCACAGCTTTGGACCAATCACGGCAAAGATTAGAGGATGATGATGATGATGATGACGCTACTGCAGAAACAGAAACTTTTAGCTCCAGAACTTGTGCTAATGTTATTGAAGAAGAGAAGTGGCGGTTGTCATGGTAACATTCTGACTGGTTTGAGATGACTTCTGTGACCACAAGGAGTTAGCTCGCTGACTAGCAAAACATCTTAATATTAGTAAATTAGGGGGGCGTTTCCTAATTTGCATATTCATAGATACTGATAGAGTTCCTGGACCGTTCTGAATGCACCTCGTTCATGACGTGTTCTCTCATCCGTAACCTCTCCTCCTCCATCTCCACCATGTCGTCCTCCTCGTTAGCAGGATCGTAGATTTTCTCCAGCTGTGAGCGCAAGTTTGTTTTTTTTACAGATTAGAACCACAATCGCTGTTTTTTTTTTTTTCCATGGTTTTATATGATGTAGAAAATCTCAAGACGTGTACCTCTTTAGTAAACAACGCCTCTAATTCCTGCTCGTCGAAGAAGCCGTCACCGTTTGTATCTGGAGTACATGAGCACCACAAATCGAGATTTTATTACTAATTAAAATTAAAATGTTAACCTGCTTGGAAAGGTTCGGAGAAAAACCGAAACGTTACCGTGCAGGTTGAAGAAGGTTTTGGGGTCAAAATCGTCAGGGTCGAGACCGTCCGCCTCCTCCCACACCTCTTTCAGCTGAGTCTGACTGCCCTAAAAAAAAAAAAAAAAAAAAAACCAGAACGCGCTCAACGTTAACAGGAAACCTCGAACGTCTCAGAGGAAGCGTAAAGAAACCGATTATACGTACAGGATGATTGATTTTCGGGTGATCGGCGTGCTTCTTCTTCATCTCTTCATAATGCTCCTCTTCTTTCCTCCTGCTCTCCTCGTCGAGGGTCTTCAGGTGCTCGCGACGCTCGTGCTCTTTCATCATCTCGTATCTCTTGAACTCCTCGTGACGTTCTTTGTCGTAATTCTCCAAATCCTTCGTTGCCTGGACAAATTTTTAAAAATACGCACAAATCTTTGATGGCATTCAATCTCCTAAAAAATGTCCATGTTCCTTTCTGTCAAGTAAATATGTAGGGAAAAAAACTAAACGAAACAGAGGTGGTCTGTGTGCTGCTCACTTGCATGCATTCCTCACACTGCTGTTTGGTAAATTCACCATACGGCCAAAAGTATGTGCACCCCTGACCTTCACACCCATATGAGGTTCTTCCCTAAACTCTTACGTTAATGTCTGAAGCACACCATTGTATAGAATGTGTTTGTATGCTGTAGCATTACAGTTTCCCTTCACTGGAACTAAGAGGCCCCTGTGCACAGAGCGAGCTCCATGAAGACATGGTGTGTGAAGGTTGGAGTGGAAGAACTCGCGTGTCCTGTACGGAGCCCTGACCTCAACCCCTACTGAACACCTTTGGGATGAACTGGAACACCGACTGCACCCCAGACCTCCTCATTCAATCCCAGAATGGATCCTGAGTACTGACTCGAGTGTTCAGGCTCAAACGTTACATCAGGAGAGTTAAATCAGCACAAAAGATTAACTTACTGATTTGATGAGTCTGTCCAGATCTTCCACCTCAAACGTGTGAGGGTTCATGTGGTTCAGATACTCAAACTGCTTCAGTAAAGCCTGATGGTCCACGGCCACGCCTGCAACAACACGCGGGATACGAATATTCAAATCAGTTCCACACACAACTTATTTGAAAGTAAGAAGAGCTGCTGTGTTTACTGCTGATGCTGTGAGCGGCCATTTTGTTTTTGATTTCGCTTGCTGAACTCGGGGGTTGAGAAGACCTTCCGGAGTTTCTGAATAGGAATTCGTCTTTGGGGTTTTTTTTTTTTTTTAGTTTTCCCAAAAAGTCAGGTCACAAAAGACCTTTTATCGAATGCAGCTTTTTTTGTGAAGCGGTGGAGGATTTCCCATCGCCAATTATACTGTATTATAATTGCGTCAGTTTGCGTACCGTTCCCTCCTTCGATGTCCTGCTTGGCTTTGATCAGCGTCCTCAGCCGACTCACTTCTTGCCTTTTTAACTCGTCGAGCTTAGTTCTGACGTGGTGGCTCACAAAGTCCAGCTCTTTAGCCAGTTTCCCTTGCTGGAAGCATGAAATTGATCGGAATTACAACGTATATAAACACATCATAATAAAACAATTATACGGAATAAACGAATTATACCTTTATATCCTCCATGTCTGTGTTGTGCAGCTTTTCTCTAAAATGCTGGTCTTTTTCGAGGAAATCGATAACTTCCCTGAGATAGCGGTCATAATGCAGTCCAGTGTCCTTAAAATACAGAAACACAAAAAGCAAAAAAAAAAAAAAAAAGAATTTAGGCCAGAAATCAATAAAAACATAATGTTTTAGTTGGAAATTATTTTTTGTGAAGTGTGTTCGGGGGTTTGTAAAATTAACGACAGAATTAAAGACACATTGATAGTTGAGTAAATACTTTCTATTTGTTTTTGTGCGTCTCTGTGTGAACACTGTAGCCTCTTGCCTTGAGCTCGGGTAATATTTATGTATCATTTTAGACGTGGATCAGAGTTGAAGAGGATTTAGCAGAAGTAGCAGAAAATGCCCCGACTCTGTAGCTCGAATTTGCACGTAACATTGAATTCATATTCCATCTGGTTTCCAAACTGAACTGTGAATGTTTTGTGATTTCATTTACAGTTTCTTTAAAGCTTTTCTTTAAAACCTTCTGCTGTCGTCGTGATTGTTGTCATGATCTGCGTCTCAAATCAAAAACCTTCACCGTACCTTCAAGAATATTTATTAATCTAGAAAATCCAGAACAATGGTACTTAGAGCAGACTTTTCAGGAGGTTTAAAAGGGTTTTTAAAATTCAAACGCTAACTATAAGAAGAAACCCGGTCAGCGTTAGTAGTGTTATAGTACATGAGCATGTGATTTGAGAAACAACGTTAGTTTGCGTACTCAGTTGTGGACACAGTGTCACGTGGTGCTACGCTGCCTCCACTGTTTACGTTGGCCGTGTTGATTTTTGAGGATGTGGCCAAGCGACGCACCACAAGACCACAGGATATGCGCTGCAACCGTCGCACGTATGAGTAGTTAACAGCAAGTGTAAATCTGCCTCGAGTCGAACGCAGCGAAAAGAAACGTATCTCTAGCTAAAGAGAGCGATGCAGCAGAGCTTTAGTGATCAGTCTCTCTCTCTCTCTCACGTCTTCCTCTGTTCAAACAGATCGGCTTACAAACCCTGACCGTTTGAGATCGTTGAAACGAGATCGCGATCTCCTCACAAAACTGCCCTAGCGATAACAGTGTCACGCCGTGATGTCATCACGCCACAAAAGTAGTAGTAGTAGTAGTAGTAGTAACCTTTATTTATCCAGGATAAAAACTCGCCGAGATAAAATCTCTTTTACAACAGTGACCTGGCCAAGAAGGCAGCGAAAGACAACAACAACAACAATTAAGCAAGCAAGCAAACAAACAACAACAAAATAATAATAATAAATTAAAAACACCAGAGGTGAAGAACTAGTGGGGGGAAAAAAAAAAAAAAATCGATCAAAAGAAATAGAAAAATATATAATAAAACACTCAAGTATTGCAGAAGCGACTTCCAATATGGCTGTACTCAAAATTCTTTATATATGCCATTAAATTTAAAACCTTTTTTAAAGCCTATCTTCACAGGCGTAATAACAATACAGCAGCAACCAACCAACCAACATGTTAAGCGCCAGAATGACTTGAACAGAAACAGACTGAATGTGTGGATGTGTTTAGTTTTCTTTAAAAACACACTCACCACGCTCTGAGGCGGTTCCTGTACCTTTTCTTCTGGCACCTTGACCTTAGTTTTATCTACACTGATAGGCACTGACTGGGAGCTGAACAGCAGGCTGGAGAGCACAAGGCAAGTGGTGAGAGCTTTAATCCATGACATCTGCAAAATAACATCAAAATATATTAGTTATTGAACCAGTGCTTCATAACGAAGGTTAATGTTTAACCCTTTCACGTGTAGAGTCCGCGCTCGTTTTCAGAAAACAGAAGATCACCTCCGGGTCACGTGAGATCGTTTCTGTAAATCAACGTCAACTCCTGCAGCTCTCTGGACTGTTTCTCGTTCTCAGTCTTTACTAAATTTCTACACAAAATAATACTTTTAAAATTTTAAGTAGTTTTTTTTTTGTCTCCACTAAACACCTTAGATTTTTAAAAAACTATTTTCTGTTTGTTTAAACTAGTGTTTTTTTGTTTTTGTTTGTGGCGGGGGGGTATTTATTTATTTTACTTCTTTGCATCATGCAACAATTCATAAATTATATTTTCTTAAAAAAAAAAAATAATTGTCTTACATACAGTACTGTGCAAAAGTCTTGGTACCCCCCCCCCCGCTTTTTTTAAACCTGAGAATATGCTTTTATTTATTTAAAGCGAAGAGTCGTCACATTAAATATTGACTTTGTTTCATTTATTACTGTTTACTGCTCTTTATAGTATTTTTTAAAATGTAAAAACATTTAATTTCATTATTTTTGAAGGCGTCTTTGCTCTACAGCATTTCTTTGCATGTGCCTAAGACTTTTGCACAGAACTGTACGTGTATATTTGATCTTCATGTTAAAAACTTAGATATAGGAAGATTTATTTCTCAACCTTCTTCTTCTTATTATTATTATTATTATTATTATTCTTTCATGGAAACTGATATCTTTAACTCATGGACAATCCATTTACCTTTTTAATATTTGATATTTAGACAAAAATCAAACTTCATACATTTAGGTGAGAGAGACAGAGAGAGTGAGTGAGAGACAGAGAGAGAGAGAGAGAGAGTGAGTGAGAGAGAGAGAGAGAGAGAGAGAGAGAGAGAGAGAGAGAACGTGGATTAAGTAAATAATACATGAGTAACAGCTGCTCCTGTTAGCGTCTTTAAGCTTTCTAATTAAACATAAACCTTGTTTTTTAAGATTTTTGGCTTGTTTGTTTTCTTTGACAGTTTAATTATGGACTTCTCCATCAGCCAACCGCAGTTTGACACGCTGTTGTAACTCCTGAGTGCTGATATTAGCTCATAAACCTATGCTACACATGTACACAAGCACACTTCCTTCCTTCTATACTCAACAGTACGTGAAGGGAATCCCGTCCGCGCGCGGTTGCTATGCGTACTACTTAGTACGCTAGTATTAGTATTCGTATTAGTAGTACTGTTTATCCTGCTGTATCCAAGCTCGAGCTCTACGTTATCAGCAGATTAGCTCGCTACCCCTGAGATAATGACCTCAAACATCAAACTAATCAGTAAAAGAAGTACAGACTGATAAATCTGCCACTTACTTTGTTTATTTTCTACGGCGAGAAGTTAGAGCAGACGTCTTTTCAGTTCCCCGCAGGTGCGCTTTCATCACCGCTGAACTTCCTCACTGTCTCGTCATCACTCCACTAAAACAAACCAGTCCGCTAAGCGAAGAGGAAGAGAGACGCCGCTGAAACACTGTAGGGGGAAAATCACAGCGACACCCAGTGGTGGCTCTCCGCCATTACACACCACACGCTCACCCGTCGGCCATTTTGTTTTACATTCGGTTAGATTAGATTTAACTTTTACTGTCATTGTGCAGAGTACAGAGCCAATGAAATGCAGTTAGCATCTAAAAACAAGTGCGAGTGTATACAGTACTGTGCAAAAGTCTTGGCACCCTGTTTTTTTTTTTTTTTGTGCAAACTTTGTTATAGATGTTTATTTTCTGACTTCTACATTATTGATTCAGTACAAAAACATTTTAGATTCCAAACAT
>CM075013.1:1467422-1481961 GCA_037576675.1 Pangasius sanitwongsei | reverse complement strand
TCTTATGGAATCTGCTGCTTTCTTTACTGACACACAAACATTTTTCTGTAACGTTTCATTCTGTGCTGGAAAACTAACGTTTGGAATCTAAAATGTTTTTGTACTGAATCAATAATGTAGAAGTCAGAAAATAAACATCGATAACAAAGATTGTACTAAAAACAAAACAGGGTGCCAAGACTTTTGCACAGTACTGTACATCACACTGTCAATTTTTAGAAATATAAAAGATGTGTTAAAAAAATGTCAAGCACTCAAGTGTTAGACCATTTTAGTCATGTTTATTATTCAGTTAAAGGTGTGTTAGGTAAGATTAGGTGTGTAAAGTTTAAATACAGAAGGTGGAGCTGAAGGTGTATCAAAGCTCCGCCCCCAGAACCAACAAAGGTTCGACTAGTTAGCCTTTTTTATCTAACTCTACGTAAGTAAGCGTACGCAGACGTTCAACCGGTTGAAAGCCAAGTTACAGCACTATAAACAAAATGGAGCTCATAAATATTCATGAGTCACGAGGACGATCACGAGTGGCATCTCTGTACCTTTTTTCTTTGTAATAAGCTGTTATGAGCGCTAAGCTCTGATAATTATTAAATAGTTTATCTTGAAAGTGAATTGTCTGAAATGTCATTGCAAACTCCTTTATTTATTTAGATTAATCTCCTGAATATCCTGAATGCATATCACTTAAGTTGCCTATTATTATTATCATCAAAATCCCGCTCATTTACATAGATGTGGGAGGAGCATAAACAGACAAACTAGAAAAATATGTTCAATAACATGATTACATGACATGCCTGTTGTTGTAGTGTTAATATATATTTTTATTTATAGGAGTTACTAAGATTAGGCCTAGTTTAAGCATATAGTTTTAAACGAGCACAGGTTTAATCAGTGTACTTTGAGCAAATAAACAGGTTAAGCATTTGATTACAGATTAATGGAATTGCATTAAATAAGCTGTTACGTCAGCATGCTGGCCAAAGTGCTTCTCAAACGGCTTGTGTTTTGTTATATAAACTTTACTGTTGTTCTTCAAGGTCAAACTGTTGGGTTCCTGATCAGTGAAACCCACCATGTCCTCTTTTAAACTGTTTTTTTTTTTTTCTCTCCTCTGCAAAACGATCCAGCGAGGAGTAATTTACCCAGAGCTGATCCGTTTCATCTGTTCCTCCAAGAGAACGTTAACATTGAGTCACCTTGCCGCAGAGAGAGAGAGAGAGAGAGAGTGATGGATAGAGAGAGACCGAAAAAAAGACAGGGAAGAGTGAGACAAATAAATAGAGAGACAGGGAGAGACTGAGAGAGACAAAGATGAGATGATAGAGAGACAGAGAGAGAGAGAGACAGTAAGGGAGGAATGGAGAAAGAGAGTATGAGGGATGGTTAGAAAGACAAGGAGAGGGAGAGAGAGAATGATGGATAGAGAGAGACAAAGAAAGACAGGGAAGAATGAGGCAGAAGTAAATAGTGAGACAGGGAGAGAGAGTGAGAGACAAAGATGAGATGATAGAGAGCCAGAGAGAGAGAGAGAGAGAGAGTAAGAGGGAGAGAGAAGGAGAGAGTGAGACAGGAATGAACAAATAGGGAGAGAGAGAGACAGAATGAGTGATGGATAGAGAGAAAGAGAGAGACAGTGAGAGAAACAGGGAGAGAGAAAGAGTGGGAGAGAGATAGAATGAGAGATGGATAGAGAGAGAGAAAGACAAATAGAGGGAGGGAGAAACAGACAGGCAGAGAGTAAGAGGGGGAAAGAGATTAATAGAGAGAGAGATGGAGCAAGACAGAGAAATGGCTAGAGAGAGAAAAACTGAAGCAGGGAGAGAGAATGAGAGAGAGTGATGGACAGAGAGAGGGAGAAAGAATGAGAGATATGGATAGAGGGATACAATGATAGATGGAGACAGGCAGAAAAAGAGATGGATAGAAAGACTGAGTGACAGAGGCAGAGTGTGATGGATATAGAGAGAGATAGATAGGCTGAATGTAATGAGCAGTGTGATTGGTGCAGGAAGTGAATTTGTGATTGAGGGATGAATAGATGGATGAAGGGAAGCGATTAAAAGAACACGGAGGACGGAGAAGTGTGAAGAGGACGATGAAGATGAAGTACAATTAAACTGCGAACTCACCTTCATCGTCACACTCGTTACTCTGACGTGTTTGACGTGAGTCTCTGAGGAGAGGAGAGGTTTACTGAGACGGCTCAGGACTCGGTGTTCTGCTGTCAGTCGCACACACACACACACACACACACTCACACTCACACACCACACTGAAGCTGTCTGTCACACACACACACACACACACTGAGGCTCTCCAGACACTTAAAAAGAACCTTTTTTTTCTTAAATTATTCTGTCAAAATTTGCATCAAGTGTAAACATGTCTCATGAACAGATGAGTGCAAAAGTTTGTGCCCCCTTCTGTTACATTTAATGGTGTTGCAACCTACAGTCTGAACATTACAGCAACTGAATCTCTGTATAATGTGGAATATATATATATATATATAATGTTCCCTTTATTAGCAAGCTCAAAAGTTTGCACCCCCCCCCCATGCTCTCATTCATATATTCTGTATATGCGTATGTATCTTTAAAGTGTTTGACAATTTCTTTATTTTATTTTTGCATTTTTTAAGTCTTAATTAAGTTCACACATAGACATTTCTTACAATTAATATATGAGCATACACCTTTTGATCATTTCTTTTACTTGGGTTAAAAAAAAATGGACATCTGTGAAATTAAACACATAATAAATATCTTCTTGAGTTTCATTTCGAAAGAAGAGGTGTGCAAACTTTTGCACTTAACCATACCTCATGGTTGATGTTGATGTAAATTGTCATTGTAGCGTTTTTATTAAAACAAAATCGAGCAGTTCTGTTGTTTTATTCCTCTTATACCACAGCAAAAGATTTCAGTTACACTGTTTATCCGTTTATCGTTATATTTAATGTTGTTGAACGGCCACTAAACAAATTCTCGCTCACGTTACAGCAGCTATAAACAGTCGTTCCCTCACCAGCCTCACGTTTTTCTCTCTCTTGAAGTTAACAAGCCAAAAAAAAATGCAGCTCATGTTACCGATAAATCGCAAAGCGTAAAACTCAAAACACTGACACTGGACACTCCTTCCATAAAAGTTAAATAAACAGAAGTTTTTACAGAAGTTTTTAATCCATTTATTAATAGTTCCTGTGATGGAGAAACTGTTACTATAGAAACGACAGCATATTAGAACGAGCGCATCGATATAAACTATTGTCACTACTGTCAGAGCTGCTGTTATAGAAAATTAATCAACACCTTCTGACCAATCAGAATCCAGAATTCAGCAGCAGTGTGTTTATACTGCACATCAGTACAGGAAGCTTATCACTCATTTTTTGTGTGCGTATGAGACATCTTTTTCTTTTTCTCTCTTTTTTCCCCGGAGAAACACAACCGCTTCTTGTGTAACCTGTTCTGCTTCAAAGTGCGTCAGGAACAACAGGGGACGTGCCAACAAAAGTCTGTTCCCTCAGAAGGGACTGCGTGTTAAAATATTTATGCTGCTCGGAGGCGTTTGATGTTGGAGCGCTCAGGATCCTGCCAAAGCCAACGGTGGTGTAACAGGAATCTGAGAAACATTTATGCTGAAGGAGAAATGAAAGGAAAACAAGCACATCTGGGCAGAGAGTGATGGGAGTGAAGCTGAGAAAGTGCTGCGTCATTGTGAAAAGAGACGAGAGGAAAAGACCTGAACCTCTGTCCTATAAGCCGTGATGAAGATGCAGTGATGAAGATGCAGTGATGAAGATGCAGTGATGGTGCATCTCACCTCAAGACCAGCAGCATCAGGATATCAGGCTGCGCAGTCTCTCTCGGGTCAGGGGCAGCGCCGGGTGATGGAGATGACAGATTAAACAAATTACAGATTGGGTGAATAATCAATCAAATAATATAACATGAGACATTAAAACATTTTGTTTACTTCCTCGTCAAAATCATATCTGTATAAACCATTACTTCTGAAGTGCTGACCAATAAATTTGCCTGATTTAATTAGGTTTGTGTCTGTGTGCGTTAAAAAATGTAACATTCAGATTCCTGTAACTAACATGATTAACATCAACACACCAGCAGTAACGCATCAGAAATGTTAGCAACATAATTAACACCTTTCTCTGTTTTTAAATATCAGACATTTCCTTTAACCAGTGTTTATTCCATTATTACTTGGCTACTTCTACTACTACTGCTACTACTACTGTTGCTACTTCTACTATTACTGATAGTACTACTACTACTTTGGCTACTACCACCACTACTACTTCTACTACTACTGCTAGTAGTACTACTACTTCGGCTACTGCTGTTGCTACTACTACTACTACTACTACTACTACTAATACTAATACTGTTGCTACTTCTACTACTACTGCTACAACTGTTGCTACTTTTGCTACTACCACTACTGCTACTGCTAATACTGTTGCTACTTCTACTACTACTACTGCTACTGCTGTTGCTACTTCTACTACTGCTAGTGCTAGTACTACTACTCCTTCGGCTACTGCTGTTGCTACTACTTCTACTACTGCTAATGGTGTTGCTACTTCTACTACTACTGCTACTACTTTTGCTACTACCACCACTACTACTCCTACTGCTGCTAGTACTACTACTACTTCTGCTACTGCTTTTGCTACTACTACCACCACTACTACTTCTACTACTACTGTTGCTACTTCTACTGCTACTGCTACTACTGTTGCTACTTCTACTGCTACTGCTACTGCTGTTGCTACTTCTACTGCTACTGCTACTGCTGTTGCTACTGCTACTGCTACTTCTACTACTACTGCTGTTGCTACTGCTACTACTACTACTGCTACTTCTACTACTACTGCTACTTCTACTACTACTACTGCTACTTCTACTACTGCTGTTGCTACTACTACCACCACCACTACCACTAATTCTACTACTACTGTTGCTACTTCTACTACTACTGCTACTTCTGCTGCTGCTGCTACAACTGATACTACTACTGCTACTGCTAGTGTTACTCGTTCTGCTACTACTACAACTACTAATAATAATGTATGAAGTAATTGAGATAAAGCAGCAGTAATGAACTGAGTAAAGATGATTTAAATCAGAGTATTTATAAGATGGAGCCTGAAGAAACTTTAAACCTTTTTTTTTTTTGCTTTGGAAAAAAATCAATACTAAGATGAGTTTTTGTACCAAATAGCTTTAATAATAATAATTCAGCAGTACATTTATATACATATATATATCGTATAACTTTCTTTTACATTTTATTCCCGCTTCCGTCCACTAGGAGTCGCGAATGCACACTTTAAAAAAAAAAGCTCTCCTAACCTATGCAGAGGATTAAGAGTTCCAGTGTGGAATTAGTCAGGCTAAAATATGCAAAGAACATAAAATATTTGAATAAAGTCGGGGATTAAGTGTTTAAATAAATACAGCCGCTAGCCCCGCCCCCTGTCTGTAACCTTAACCAATCATAACCTGTCATGCTAAATGATTAGTGAGGAGTTTATGATGGTGAGAGCGAGTGGATGGAGGTGGAGGTTAGTGGAGTTTGGGTTAGTTATTAACAGGTTGATTCATAGGAGTAAGTTTCAGTCCTGATTAGAGAACACAGCATCAAGGACAGATTATTATTATTATTATTATTATTATTATTATTATTATTATTATTATTATTAACGCCGTGTTTGGTTTTGTGACTCTTTTTTTTTTTCCTGATAATCGACTCACTTTTTTTTTTTCAACACCACTAGCCGCCAGGAGTTTGCGCTTCCCCTTTAACAGAGCAGAGAAGAATGAAAGAAGAGTGAAGCGGGATCATGGCGGCTCCTCTCGGCCGGGACACTCTACCTGAGCACTGGTCTTACGGAGTGTGCAGAGATGGACGAGTGTTTTTCATCAAGTGAGCCAATGGATCGTTTTATGGATCGTTTTGTTTTTGTGACGGATCGTTTGGCTGCTTATGCGCATTTCTTGCGTCGATCTTGTAGCCTAACAGGTGTGTGTGTGTGTGTGTGTGTTTTCCTTTCATTTTTCCAGCGACCAAACTCGCAGCACCACTTGGCTCCATCCCCGCACAGGAGAACCTGTCAACTCGGGCCACATGATCCGATCAGGTAGGACACATCCGAGTCCTGGTGTTCCGACTCAACTCCAACTTCCCTCTGCAGCCTTCCAGTCAGTTCATTAACTCAGTACCACACGATCAAAAGATTCCGGGAAGATGGATTGTGTTTGATGCGGAACACTTCAAAGTGAAACACTGCAAAGATTCGAAACATCAAAAAACAACAACAAACAAAATGAAAAAAAAAAAAAAAAGCATCAAAGGCGTTCTGTTTCCAGTTTAGTGGAATAAACAGTGCCTGTGTGTGTGTGTGTGTGTGTGTGTGTGATTAAACTCTATGCAGTTTAAAGATACTGTGTATTTTTGTCCTCGTGCAGATTTACCGCGGGGATGGGAGGAAGGATTCACAGCAGAAGGCGCGAGTTACTTCATCAAGTAAGAGCTTTTTAGCCTGTATTTACACTGAAGGGAGTGTGTGTGTGTGTGTGTGTGGGGAAGTGGAGCTGCATTGCTTTCTGCATCAGCGCCTCCCGCCAGGTCCGGATTGAGGAAGGAGCACTGGAGATGCGCAGTGTGGTGTTGCAGGACGGGCTTTACTGCTCTGGAGGTGACACAGGCTCTGTGTGTAGCTCTGAGTGCAAGATTTGTCCGTGTGTCCATGTCCTTTAGCCATCATTACAACACAAATACACAAAAGGGCTTTATTACAACCAGTGGGGATCAGGAATGGATCCAGTTGATCAGGAATGGATCCAGTTGATCAGTCCTTGACTAAGGGTGGGCGATATGAACAAAATAATCACATCACGATACTTGAAGATGTTTACACGATACATGAGCCAGTAAAATGGTTGCATTAAAAATCTATACAATTGATTCCAGTGATAAATGTATCGAATGTCTACAAAAATGCCTGACAATTCAAATAATAAACTAAACTTTGTTCTGTACAAAACTTTAACATCGAATCAGCTGCTTCTAATCAGGCTTTATTAAAAAATGTTAGAAAGCGATATCACAATATCCACGATATAATTTATCACAGTATCTATATTATATCATCATGTCACCCCGGTAGGAGTCAGTGTGTGTGCAGATGTTCATGGTGTCCTGTCACGGACTGGCGTCTCATCCATGGTGTATCCCGGGAACGCTAGGAGCGAGGCATGTTTTTGGGAAACCGGAGAACCCTGAGGAACCCCACACAAACCCAGGGTGAACATGTGAACCTCCGCACAGACAGAAACGCGAGCTCAGGGGTGTTTTAAAAAGTAAATTTGAAAAAAAAAAAATATATAAAGCAAGATAACAATTTCTAATGATTTGGAAGTGGGCGGCATGGTGGAGTTCCAGGTTCGATCCTGAGCTCCGGTTACTGTGTCTGTTTGGAGTTTTGTGTGTTCTCCAAGTTCTCCGGTTTCCTCCCACCTCCCAGAAAACATTCTGGCGACTCTAAATTGTGAATGTGTGTGTGTGTGTGTGTGTCCTGTGCTCAACCTGCTTCCCATTCAGGGTGTCCCATTCCCGTCCCACGCTCAGTGTTTTTCCCGGGATAGGCTCCAAACCCGTGTGACCCTGATCAGGATAAAGCACTTAGGGAAGGAATAATAATGTGTCAGTTACGGTGTGTATAAGTGATGAACGTTAAGTCACTCACATGCTAAAAAGAACTCACTGATTGGCTCTCTTGCTTTTATATCTTGTGGCCACGCCCCTCGGCTTGAGTAATGACATCAGCATCGGATGTATATACAGCGCAGGATGTATAAAGACGTGATATAGTATACGTGTATAACTATATGTGCAAGTTTTGAAAGATTTTTTTCTCTGTGATCATTATTATTATTATTATTATTATTATTATTATTATTATTATTATTATTATTATGACACAAATTGTTGTTTGGATGCTGATACAAACTTCTGGTGTTATAGATAATGTGTTGGTCCAGTTGCTGTAGCTGTAGCCCGAGTGTAATTTCATCCATTTTGGCTTGTTGTTGTTGTTATTGTTGTTGTTGTTTTGGCTCAAAAACTATAGAAGCAAATACCTCAAACTTTTCTACTTGGTGTTTCTTTTATCTGTCGTTAAACTAAATCTGGGTCACAAACTTCCACTCGTAGTGGACTTCCTCATCCGTTGCACTGTTAGTATAATATCTTTCATAACTTTTTTTTTTTTTTTTTTTTTTACGATAAGATATAAGATCTCTATATCTTTTAAAGGAATGTGCTGTATAATGTACACATACATATTTAAATAACATTTTATTGTATAACGTTTATTTATAATGTATTACAGCACTCGTTTCACATAAAGCACAGATCAGCAGTCATAATCATATATCCAGTTTGGGCTCAAGGTCAAGTCGCTGCTATTCAAAACGAAAGCAAGAAAGTGAAAAATTAACTCTGGTGATAATCTTTGACACGGAAATGTGCACGGAGTCTGAATATCCAGCATTCGAACTAAATATTTACTGTGTTACAGCTGTACCATTCTGTATCGAGTGAAAAAATGACTCAGGATTTTACTTCTAAATAGATATGAGTGAAACTGAACTAAAAATGAGTTCCCATTTCCTCCATTATTTTATAATATATTATATTATATTTATATTTGGGTGTATGGACAAAATTAAAGCCGCTAATAGCGTTGAAATGGACGAGAAGATGCAGCTGGTGAACAGTGTCAGGACAGATTGTTTTTTTTTGAAAGAAGAGAAGAACAAAAATCGTACAGAAACAGTCAGTTTTGGAGCTGAGTATTAAAGCTAAATCTGTGGAACTTCAGCTATTTGAAGTATGAGGTTGTCTTTTTTTTTTTTTTCTTCCTTAGAGCGCTTCGAGCCAGGTTCGAGACTTTGCTTCTGGTGTTTGCTAACATGTAGAGCTCATCTACATGCAGGTTAATATCATTAAATACAAACCATAAGTGCAAAAGTCACAGCTATAAAACTAGACCGTGCAATAAACAGTAAAAATGTCCTGCAGATGAGTGCATTATGGAGCAAAATTCACAGGGTACAGATAATAAAGCCAAGATTCTCGTGCAGGTCTGTAAATATCTGTTCTGACTGGTCAGAAGGTGTTGATTAATTTTCTATAACAGCAGCTCTGACAGTAATCACAGGTTTATTTATATACATTAATGCTCTTGTTCTAATGTTCTCGTTTCTATAGCAACAGCTCATTCACAGGGACTCGTACAGCAGGCGCTCCATTAATAATAAAATAATAAAAAATAAAAAAGATTTTAAAATTTGTGTGATTGTTGATATGGTTATGGAACGAGTCTCAAGTGTCAGAGGTGAAAGTGAAGAGAGACAGAAAAAGAGAGAGAGGCTGGCGAGGGAACGATCGTTTATAGCTGCTATAACGTAACTTGTTACACAGACGTGCCACAACAATAAGTGTAGCTATAAATGGATAATAAGTATTATGTGTTTTACGAAAATAATAATAGACTTTGTTGTAGTGACAGTAACTCTGCTTCATCACACCACCTCATCGTTGATTATTTTCCTATAAAAACTGGCCCTGTCATGTTGTATTCCTCACTTAAAGTGTCCCTGGACATCTTA
Organism: Pangasius sanitwongsei; assembly: GCA_037576675.1. Lineage (NCBI taxonomy): Eukaryota > Metazoa > Chordata > Actinopteri > Siluriformes > Pangasiidae > Pangasius > Pangasius sanitwongsei. The sequence goes on along the minus strand of CM075013.1, from coordinate 1,472,260 downwards.
AGCTACTTTGCATTAACTTTAACGTTAATGATTAGTGAACAGAACAACTGCGTGTTGTCATGGTAACGATGAAACATTCGGACAGGTTTGAACTGCTGTCCGTAATGATGACTCATGTCCCTTTGTAACAATCTGAGCTAGTTAACTAGTGATTAATGAAGGAATTAAATAAGCTAATGTTAGCAATATTAAGCGCTTTCCATGACATGGGGACATTCATCCCAATTTGCATATTCATGTCTATGCTCGGTTATAGAGCTGTTCCTAGGTAATAGTTTAAATCTTTATTCTTTTTAAAAACAGATTATTTTACTCTTTCAGCTGTGAACATCAGATGTGTGTTTAAAAAGCGTGTCTTGAATTATTTTAGGAGAAAAGTAAAGAACATAGGATTCAGTGTCAGGGATTGTGATGCTAACGGTGATGGATGGATATGATTAGCATAGCGTTGACAAAATGTTTGCTGTGATCTGTGATTAGAGGTTAATAATGACGGAAAAGTATCAGAAAACACGGACGTAACTGAAGGTGAAAAGAGAATTAAAGTTTTTTTCTTTAACACGCTTGTAATAAATGGCTCTGATGCTGTTATTTCAGCATAGTACAAAACCTTCTCTGCTCTCCCTCCATCTTTCTGCATGTTGGTCCTGTCCTGTCCTGTCCTGTCCTGTGTGTCCGTCTGATTGTAGGTGGTCATGTGGCTGTATGAATTTACGATGACAGAGATATATACGGCGCGATCACATTCTCAGTTCACACCAAAGTCACTCTAACCGTTTGTCTTCATTTTATATTAAAAAAAAAGAAACATCAAAGCCGAGCTGCGTCGTCTGGACCATCCAGACGTCCTTCACGGCTTGACCACTGAGCTTGTGTGTGATTATTTTATCTATAATTTCAGCGTGAAGTCATTAATAACAGCAGCAGGCTTGTTTTTCTGCTGCGTGTTTGTGTAAAGTGCCAGAATCAGCTTTTGTTTCAGAGTAAACAGCACCTGTGCCTCCTGTGACATTGCTTTTCATTTTCTACAGCACCAGCATTAATCATAAACCAACATCATGTGCTACTGTAACGCATCTGCGCAAATTCCTCCCCCGGGCGTTGCTGCAGTTACTGGCGTAGCGATGACCGCCTTCCCGTCTGCAGTGCCCCAGACGAGGAGGCGAGGAAGCGAGGAGGCGAGGAGGGGTGTTTACATGCGGATTATTCTCTCTGTTAGCTTTGGAAAGGTCGCTTGAGCCCTTTCAGCAAGTGTGCATGAGAACCGAGAGCTCTCAAGGAGCTGGACGTGTCCTGTCTCAATCTTTGCTTAGCTTAAAAATGTTTAGCTTTCGTGTCTGGATTTTATTCTGTATTTATACACGTTCACAAACTGAAACAAATGGAACACAAACATCTGGAATAATAATAATATTGTTACCTCATATTGTGATCCTATTAGAGACTGGAATAGATAAAAGTAGATAAATAATCCTCTAGAGAAACTAGAGAAACTAGATAAAGTAGTGTACACTAGATGAAAGAAACATTCTTTGCCTTTCTTTTCTTGTGTTTCGCTCAAAAAAAAAGTTGTCAAAGCATCTCATCATGCTCATCAATCCAACACAAACTAGTGAGAGAAAAGCAAAAACCAGGTGTCCTAAATGTATTATTTCAGGAGGTTGCTGATAATAAGAAGATTTTTACTGGTATAAATGATTAAATCTGTCACCTGATTCTCCCTCAGGAGAGAAATATTACAGAGCCAGCGCATGTATTTGTCTTAAAACATCGTAAAACTGCCGCGAATTCGACTGTGCGGCTACGAAGAGTACGAACCGATCACAATGCTTTATTATCTGAGAGACACTAGAGGACACTTTTGGGACCGATTCTCCTGAGGATTGCAAAATTTTCGTGATTTTACACTTAAATCATTAAACCATCATCTTTCCAGATTATCCTGTAGTTTGAGGGTGGTGGCAGATGGTGACTATCTTTATGAAAACGTAACCTTGACATCATTTATAAAAGACATCTATAAAACACATATAACGGTTTGTTATAAAAGACAAACAACCCTGTCGTCCACCATGTTCATGGCCGTGAGCTGAGCAAAGCGACATAAAGCTGCACTTCTGTTTGTTTGTTGTAAAGGAAACCTTTACCCTGGTGTTTATATGGAAATATTTGCGACGTGTTTAGTGATTGTGGTGTTAATTTGCTGCATGGTGCTGTATTTTTATCATTTCCGTAAGAAGTTATAAGTGTCTTACTGACATTTCAGCCCGCTCTTATTGCTGTTGCTAGCTCAGTTAAAACCATGTTTAACAGGAGTAGAAATTTCGAAACATAAGTGATAACAGTCAGGTTGTGCTGTTAGCTAATAAAAACTGCTTTTCTGACTTATTTTGATGTTTTATTAACGTTATATGAACAAGAAATCTGGCGTAGAAGTAGAGGAAATGTTCCCAGAGACTCGGCTCGGCTAGATAGCGATGGAGCTGACGCCGGTATCAGCGTGAAAGTTGAAGCTTTGCAAGCTGATCTGTTTCAGCGGAGTGTACAGATGAGGAGGAGAGAGAGCTGGACAGACTAAAACACTAAAGCGCCGCTGCATCGCTCTCTTTAGGTAGAGATGAAGCGAGGGCCGAATCCCACTGCACCGCTGTCGGCAGGTTGTCGAATGGCATTGTGGGTAATGTAAGAAAGTGTTAACCAAAGTGAAAAAGGACCAACATGTCCATGAAGGAGGTTTAAATTATAAAATAAATCCATCCAGATTCCCTTATAAGATTTTCATCACACAGCACAAGCAGTCACTCAAGTGCCAAAAGCTGTGTTTTTCTTGGCTCCACATTGTTGTAGCTTTGTTATTCAACATGACTCAGAGTGCACTAATGGCTTACCCGCAGCTTTGCATGTCAATAGCCCTACTATATCTTTTCTTCTTTTTTCAAAGACATTTTTTAAAAAATGTCCGGCTCACCAGTGAGAAACAAAGCCACAATATTCGCATAATAACGGGCGAGTTTATAAAGGTCAGAGAAAATGATTTTGAAACCGCATTATTGCTGACAGTTTTATTGTCCGGTCACATGAAGGCAGTCTTTGTGTCGAGTGTGCGCTCGCACAAAAACCCAACACTGCGGCTCTCAGATGTACGACGGCACAAATGTCACGGCGGTGAAATATTGTGCGTGTCCGTGCCTTAAAGGGGTTTATGGTTCCTGTTTGGATCCTGTACGCTGCTTCTGTACATTGTCTCAGTGTCACATTGTGCTTGTTAACATCAGTGGGAAAGGAAATGGGATTTGTTTTTAGGTTGAAACACAACAGCAGGAGAGAATTTATGCCTCTTCATATTACGAAGAAAAATAGAAAAATCAGCTTCACAACCCGGGAACTAGATTCGTAAATAGGATGTGAGGGAGTGAGGCATTTTACATATAATACTTACTATAATATGTATTATGCAGCACTACAACTAAAATGAATAAAACTTTATAGTAAAATTAGCTGGCAATGGATTTCAGTATGGATGAGTCGGTCTATAAGAAGCACGCACTACATCACTTCATGACGCAAAGTTACTTGAATAAATGATCTCATAAATAAAAACTATTTTGTCGAAACAGCGACTCCATGTTGTGCTGTTATAGGAAAATGATCAACAATTTATTTTCCTATAACAGCACGACACAGAGTGCTTTATTCCTCTTATACCACAGCATTTTTTTTTTCAATTTTTAACTTATAAAATAATACATTTTGTAGTTACTTTTAATGTTGTGAAATGTCATGTAATAAGTTAGTTCTAGTTATCACTTATTGACTAAATAAATAATATATTTAATTTATATAAACACATTTCATACATTCAGATGCTTCACAGTGTGAAATAAAAAACATAAATAAATAAAGAAAAAGCAGTCAAAAATAAAATTGTGCAAACAAGCGCGGTAAATGATAGCAGCAACAGAAAGAAGGAAATAATATAATTACAGTATGAATATAAAATTTATAATTAAAAGTGTGTAAGAGAGTAAAAGTATAATAATTATATGTATAATTGTATAATTAATATTATATTTTTAGCCTTTTTTCAGTGATAGATGGAGCTACTTGTAAGTTTATGCTTATTTGAAACCTGTTTCTCGTTCTCACAATAAAACTTTTAGACGTTTTTGAACATGTAAATGCAACCCAGGTGCAAAGTGCAGGAAACAGCACATGCTAGGCGCATGTTAGCGTCTCCTGAGGGCCTTTCTTTTTCTGCTGATGTGAATATAACGTCTGCGTAATATTAATGTTAATGGAGGGAGCGTGTTGCATTCTGGCGGATCCCGGATCTGTAATATATTTGATTTATTGCCAGCTCTGTGGCTGCCAGTTATTTAATACTTTGCTTATGACAGCTAATGGCAAAGTGCAGAGCCGCACCAGAACCCAGAACCCAGAACCCAGAACCCAGAGCCCAGAACCTGGTCCCTGCTGCACTCAGATAATTAAGAGATACAGAGAAATTTCTCTTTACTCGAGTCTCTGATGAGGGGGAAGTTCTCCTCACAGCCCAGAGGAGATATTTTTAGATCCTACGCTGACAAACTGACCAGGATTCTGTTATGCGGTTGGTGTGGGGCAATTATTTTGTCCTCTTAGATGGAAGCATCATTGCAAATCAGTCCTGAAGATCTTCTCATTGATCACCTTTATCCTATGATGAAACGTTTCTATCGCGATGGGCGTGGTCTCTTTCTGGATGACTCCGGGGGGGGGGGGGGCCCCCCCCCCCCCACCCCCCCCGCCGCCCCCCCCACAACCCAACGACCCAAACACAAAAGCGAAAAAGAGGGGGG
>CM075013.1:1396988-1451230 GCA_037576675.1 Pangasius sanitwongsei | reverse complement strand
AACATCTAGTGGAAAGCTTCCCAGAAGAGTGGAGCTCATTATAACAGCAAACACACAGGGGGAATAAATCTGGAATGAGACGTTCAACAAGCTCATATGAGTGTGATAGATGGGGTGCACAAACTTTTGGCCATATAGTGTATAGCATGTATATATAAAATAGGTTTGCATTTAAATAATTTTTATATAATAAAAAATTAATACTAGTAATAATATTTATTAATAACAATTATTATTAATAAAAATGACAATACATGAAGTTGTATTTGTTATATTTAAAAATAACATTGTAAAAATAAATTTTTACCCTGAAAAAAAAAAATTTTGTAACTTTTTTGTAAGATTTAAAGCACTACAGTATCAATAAAGTTTAGATTTTTTAGATAAATTTGCATCTACAGCTGGTCTGCTCTTACACTGGAGTAAAAAAAACACAAAACAAAAACCGCATTATCTGAAACGCAGCAACTTTTAAGTGTTTAAGCTCCTCCCACTTCGCAGTCACTTCAGCTGTATAACACTGAAACCGTGTTTCCCGCTCTACATGTTGATGTCTAATTATAATAAACATATTCATTTCATCTATAAAACATAGAAGCCACAATAACAAAAGGTGAAACACATTAACTATTTTCCAAAACGTCAGTTTCTAGATACATTCATGTAATATTACTATCCCTAGTTAGAAAGATATTACAGAGGAACCTCTGAAAATATTGATAATTGTTGGTTATTGATTTTTTTTTACATTATAAATTAGTACTTTTTTTTAACATTACATAGTATTTTCTTGATTAAACTATAAATAAAAAGATAAATTTCCTAAAATAAAAGAAACCTTTTTCTGTAAATTTCTAAGAACATCTCTTAAGAATGTCTTGATACTGAAAAAAACATTAAATTACGGATGTAAATGCCATCATATGTTTAATTATATGATGCCTCATTTGCATAAATATATGACAGCAATCAAGTAGCGAAGATTAATTGTGATATTTATTGTATTTTTTTCTTTGAGCGTGTTGACCAGGTTTACTCCAGATATTTCTAACCGAGCTGATCTTGACCTGTGCGATATAATCACGTAATGATTTTATTATTTTTTCACATCCTTCACTTCCTCTCGAGTCTTTCTCTTCTTTCTTGCTCCTCTTTTCCTCGCTGTTGTTGCTCCTCTGCCGTCTCACTCGGTAAGATAAGCGGCACGAGGATCCCATAGCGACCACAGCGAGTCCACCAAAGCAGAGCCTCTTACGTCATCAACCCAGTGACGAAGGCGAGCTCCAGGAGCTGCAGGGGAGCTGAAGCAAAGCTTAGCTTCTTCCCTGGGTGTGTGTGTGTGTGTGTGTGTGTGTGTGTGTGTGTGAGAGAGAGAGAGAGAGAGAGCTTGTTAGATATGTGTTCATATTTGTGTACGTATGCCGCCTCTTCCTCCTCTTCCTGTTTCTCTGCCTCCCTGCGGCTGCGTGTGTGAGTGCGTGTGTGAGTGTGTGTGTGAGTGTGTGTGTGTGTGTGTGTGAGTTTTTAAATGAAACTCGGAGTGTCTGGTGTGCAGCAGCAGCTCGGCTCAGTCTGCACTCCTGCAGCGAGACATGTGGAACCAGCAGGGTTACTCGGAGTATGCTCTCTACCCGGGACAGCCCTTCTGCAATGTGACGTACAGGTGTGTACATTCTACTCGGCACGTGTGTGTGTGTGTGTGTGTGTGTGTGTGTGTGTGTGGGTGTGTAGTGAGTGACATTTTGTAAGCGGTAACCGCAGACCTGCTTTGACTGCTTTGAAGACTAATCATGTTGTGTTAATAATAAACTGCTTACTCGTCGTTTTTCTAAAACTATTCCTCATTCATGAGAAGAAGTTTATTAATGTTGCGTGTAGCGACGTGCTCTCGGCTTCTCTCCGCTCTGGTGTTTTCATATGTTTTTCTCGGTGGTCTGTGCTGCTTCTAATTATTCATACAGTCAGTCGTAGGATTTGGGCGATTTGATAAAAAATATATCACAATAGTTTTCTATGATAGACGATATGTGTCAGGATCAGCTGATCCGTGTGGGTGGTCTGGATTATTTTTTCTCTTTTGGATAGTGAAATTGTATAATGAATTAAACACTGTGTGTGTGTGTGTGTGTGTGGTGCTGTTTTAGTAAAATAATCCACGACAGGCTGGTGTGATGAAGCAGAGTTACTGTTACCACCTGAAAATGATTTTCCTATAACAGCACGTCCCCTGAGTGTTTTATTCCTCTTACACCACAGCAATTTGCCAAGAATTACATTTTTAAAGAATGAAACGTCATACTTTTTATATCTTATAGTTGCATTTAATCTTAGTTCCGGTTATCACTTACGTTATAGCAGCTATAAACAGTCGTTCCCTTACCAGCTTCTCCTTTTTTTCTTTTTCTTGAAGTTAAAAAAAAAAAACCCGGCTTGTCATGTTACTGAGAAATCGCAAAGAAACGTAAACTCCTCTGTCCTGAAGATGTCGGAAAAGTTAAAGTCACGGCTGTCTGTTACAAAGTGCTGACACTGGAGACTCCTTCCCTAAATTATCATTGGAGTGTTTGCCGTACAAGTCCCTGTGAATGAGCTGCTACTATAAAAACGATAAACTGTCAGAGCTGCTGTTAATTCTCTATAATCAACACCTTCTGACCAATCACAGTCCAGAATTCAACAGCAATGTGGTATGAATGATTTGATATAACAGACTAGTTGGGAAGTCAGGAGTCTGGATTAGATCTCTGTTTTCCTTTTTGTGTTTTATACTTTTCAGTTAATAGTTAGCTTGTTTCAAATGATACTTTTCCTCTATGATATCGCTAACCTTTGATTTATATAAATTTCCCAAACAGATGACGTGAAAATGTAGACTTTCTTCTGCTTTAAGCAGATTTTAATTAGTGCTTATATCGAGTAGCACTGAAGATCAGCGTGTGAACCGTACTGACCGTTTTCACCCGAGTGACTCTGACTGTCATAACCGGCAACTCAACCAGAAAAACCTCCACAGGTGACTCCACGTCCCGGGGCTGTTTTTCTTTCCAGCGCAAGTTGAAATTAAGAATAGTCTCAGAGGGAGAAGCAGAAGGCACATGCTTTGAATGCCACCATGGAATGGCAAGAGCTTCCTAGAAAAGTTGCTGTAAAATTCCAGGAAATGTGTCAAACTGGAATGTCTGTGTCCTGTCTTTACAGGGGATGAGCAAATCGCAGGACAGTTTATTTCCTGTACACAAAGCTTAAGAGGAAACTCAACAGCCATTCTACAGAAAAAAAAACAAAAACTTCATCCTCATTTCTGTGCTTTAGACTCGGCCATGCCCATGGAGTTGAAGAAGGTCAATATTTGACTCAGTAGTACATAGATAATGGAGTTATTTCACAAAAGTCTGTTCATTCTATATAATGTCTTGTTTATCTGGAGGCACTGTTTCATGTTTAAAATGCAATGCAAATGGAAATACATGTGTGCAACATGACAGAAAATAATCATATAAAGTTTAATTTTAAACACTCGGACGTGGTTTGCGCCATTCATCAGACTCGGGTGAGGGAGTGAGAGGAGAAAATGGTTTACTGACTCCAATAACTGTGTTTCCATGCAGCCTAATAATCTCTTAATAATCAGAATGATAGCTCAGTTGGAATAAAAACGCATTCATGTATACACTTCATTTGGAATAGAGTGAAATTTAAAGTAAGATTCCTGTTTTAAGACTCTATTTCCTTGGGCACACAACATGTTTGTGTAGGCTGTTGCCTCACTCCTGAGTTTGACTGGAGAAATCAATGCTGTCAGAAAGCTCGGGCTCAGCTGGCTCGTTGAGTCAGCTCTTTTAATCGGATCTTTTGAGTCAAATCTTTGCATTGACTCTTTGACGCAGCTCGTGGAGTTGGCTCGTTGACTCAGCTCTTTTAAGTCAACTCTTTGAGTCAGCTCTGAGTCGGGTTTTTGAGACAGCTTGAGTTGGCACTGGGAGTTGGATAATCGAGTCAGCTTTTCCAGTCGGCTCTTTGACATTTCTGGATTAAAAAACATGCATCATGACATACAAGATTGTTAACAAACTGCCATTAAAACTGTAGGGTTGCGTTTAAAAAATACTGTGCGAAAAAAGCATGAGTTTCAGTGATACTTTTATTTAATGGCTGCAAAAATAAATCATTTTAAAACTGAAACTGAAAAGGAGGGAAAGTAAAAAAAGGTACAAATTGTAACATTTTCCAATTTTAACATCTAATCCTGCTGCTGCCAAAATACTAACAATACTCAGAAAATATCAGGAAAGCGTATTGTGACGTAATTTATCACGCTATTGATAACATCTCGTCTTATATCACAGCACGGTTGAATGCTCGAATCTGATTGGTCAGCAGGTTTGCATTATTTTTGTATAACAGTGCGGCTCGGACAGTAGTTCTGGCTGCAATGTGAATGACGGGTTAATATTAATGTGCTTGTTCGAATACGTTATTGTTGACATGTTGTTGTTGTTGTTGTTTAAGTAAAATGTATGATTGCTGATGTGGTGACTTTTTGTAAGATGAAGTTTATTTAACATTTTAGAAAGGAGTCTCAAGGTTTAGTGCTTTTTTTTAATGGTTATGGTGCGTTGCAAAGTTTCCCAGCTCAGGAAAGTCTTCAGGAGAGAGGAGTTTACGCTTTCTCGTTCCTCAGTAACAGTGACAAGCAGCGTTTTTCTGAGAGAGAGAGAGAGAGAGAGAGAGAGAGAGAGAGAGAGAATGAAGGAGATGCTGGTGAGCGAAGGACTGTTTATTGCGACTATAACGTAAGTGAGAACAGGAACTAACTTGTCTCTCTGGTGTAAGTGGAATAACACACTCCAGATTGTGCGGTTATACTCTTGTAAGGTGCCTTTCATGTTGCTCAGCTCTGCGAGTCAAAAGTTTATATAAATATTTTTGTTTAAATGCATAATTTTATAGGTATAATTTTAGCTATAATACATTTTAAGTATATAATAATTTTGTCTACACTTTTTAAATCTAACCACAGAGTAGAGATATATAAATGGAAAAATCTTTATTGTTAAATCTTGAATAAATTGAGAAATATTGAAACAATATAGTAGATCTAAAGGATCTACTCTACAATATAGTAATTTATGTAGAGGCTTAATGGCGCTACCTTCCAAGAGTACCTGCCTTGTATTGTCACTTTTTTTTTTTTTTTTTTTAAATAACAATTACAAACTCTAATTGGAAGCAGCCCAGTTGTTAGCAAACCAGTATATTGTGATCCATATATTATTTTAAATACTACAGAAATGTTTTAAATTATCATAGTTTGATATTTCTTCATATTTCCCACCCTAGCTCTGACAAAATTGTTAGGGCTTGACTTTTTAGAGCAATATATACTCACTGGATTAAAAAAAGGTTAGAAAATCCAGTCAAAAGTCACTGAAAAGTTTTGTACGAAGCAATTAGAGGTACTGTATGTAAGCGTGATAGTGTGTTGCGGTTATGAATAGACTATAGGAACCGGCGTGTTCAGTGTCAGTCAAGTGGTGGGTGGTTTAATTTAGGAGTGATTGTTTATATTTTGGGAAACGGAACCAGCTAAATTTGTCAGAAGATATCTGTACCAGGACAGGTGCAACAATTATGAACTGGAGTGATGTAGCTGAGGTTGAGGAGCCACACCATGCTGACACTGCTGATGTTTTTACATCTCAGGTTTTTTTTTTCCCCAATGCCATGCCAATGTCAGGCTTACATCTCATGAACGTGTGATAGCAGTTAGTTTACTGCTAATAAACATAAATCTATAGCAGGTTTTTGCTTGGTATCACAAAACACATCACCAGATCCACTCGCAGTACAGCGAGTCGTGTCCTCGCATTGCAGCAGTAGACCTGACAATGAATGTGACCTGCTAGCTAATGAAGCGTCAGCATTTAGCACATTCGACCCCCCAGTGTGTGCAGACGTGCGGTTCTCTAGCAGATTAAAATGAAAGATGCAGAGGAAAAGAGAGCGCTGATCCACGTGGTCGATCTCTCCGGATCTCTCTGGATCCGAGTGTGACCCAAAGAGCTGACTCAGTGTGTTCAGAGATGAGGAGAGGCGAGGAGAGGCGAGGAGAGAGGAGGCTGTGTGTTTCTGCATTCATAAAATTCACTGTATTTCTGTTCAGAGTTCCTGTGAGGAGAAATGCGAGAACAGGAAAACAAAACTGACAGACTGGATTTGTGTGACATCAGACATAAAAGCCGTCACAGCATCTATTCATTAGCTCATGATGCTTCCTATATTAATTAAAGTCTAAATATAGATCTACTTCTGTATTTTATCGTGATGCCGCATGCGAAGATGAACTGCAGTAATGCAGCAAAACAACCTGCAGGAAAGCTGCAGTGTGTAAGACTGCAGTAAAAGTTCAATATTATGGACACACTGTTAGTGACTGCTGCAGTTAGTGTGATGCTGCTGTCGATACGTGCTGCAGTCGCTTTAGTTCCTCTGCAGTCGCTATACGCCATTGAACAGGACACTGACTGCTGACATTCTGCCTGCTGCACTTATTACTGTCCATTCTGCATATAAATTGCATATAAATTGCATATAAATTGCCTTAAATGCATCTTTCCATAGCTTTTTAATTAGACAGTTCCTCTGTAAGGGAAAATAAATCACAATATAAATATAATATAAATTAAGATGAATGAATTTTTAAATGTATTTATTTAAAAAAAATTTTTTAAACACGCACACCTTATGTACAACTCACACACTTTCTTTTCTGTAAAATTAAGTGTAGTAGTAATTAGGGCTGTAAAACTCAGTCTTCCACACGATATGATACGATTTCAATTCTTAAGGCAACGATTTTATATTTGATGATACCACTGAATCTGCTACGATACGATATAAATATGATAAATTACAATACAATATAATATGATACGATATGATATGATACGATACGTTATGGTATGATATGATACGTTACAATACACTGCGTTATTTTACATTACGATACGATATGTTATGATATGTTATGATGCAACATGATACAATTTGTTACGATACAATACAATAGGTATAATTTCATTTCTTACTATATGTTACAATACATTACGATACGATAGAAATATGATAAATTACAATACAATATAATATGATACGATATGATATGATACGTTACAATACACTGCGTTATTTTACATTACGATATGATATGTTATGATGCAACATGATACAATTCGTTATGATACAATACAATAGGTATAATTTCATTTCTTACTATATGTTACAATACATTACGATACGATATAAATATGATAAATTACAATACAATATGATATGATATGATATGATACGATACGTTATGGTATGATATGATACGTTACAATACAATGCGTTATTTTATATTACGATACGACATGTTATGATACGATATGTTATGATGCAACATGATACAATTTGTTATGATACAATACAATAGGTATAATTTCATTTCTTACTATATGTTACAATACATTACGATATGTTACAATACATTACGATACGATAGAAATATGATAAATTACAATACAATATAATATGATACAATATGATATGATACGATACGTTATGGTATGATATGATACGTTACAATACAATGAGTTATTTTATATTACGATACGATATGTTATGATACGATATGTTATGATGCAACATGATACAATTTGTTACGATACAATACAATATGATATAATTTCATTTCTTACTATATGTTACAATACATAACGATATGCTACAATACATTACGATACCATATAAATATGAAAAATTACAATACAATATAATATGATACGAAATGATATGATACGTTACAATACAATGCGTTATTTTACATGACGATACGATAGAATATGTTATGATACGAAATGTTATGATGCAACATGATACAATTTGTTATGATATAATTTCATTTCTTACTGTATGTTACAATACATTACGATATGTTACAATACATTATGATATGATATCATATGTTATTTTACGTTATGATACTATACAATATGATGTGATGTTACGTTATGTTATTTTATGTTACGTTAAATTATGCTACAATGCGATATGATGCAGTACTATATGATTTTACTCTATGAATTGCAATTTGTATATTACAGTATTGATTTCAATCCGCAACATATATTGTATCATATCATAATGCATCATATTATATGCAGTATGATACGTTACAATATGATACGATACACAGGTTATGATAAAAATGTTGCCATAAAAAATCTGCTTTATAACAGGTTGTCGTAGTGGATGTTTTGACAATCTTGACACATTATTTATGGAGTTTATCAGCTGCCCTCAGATTTTTAAAAAAAAAACTCTTCGTTTTAAAGTTGTATGATTTATTGCTTGGTAATGAAAAATTCTCAGCAACTCCCCGAAAATGATGCTTCTGGTTTCAGCGTGAGCTTTAAACTGCATCGTCATCATAAATCCGACATGATTCACTGCTTCGTACTGACGAGACAGATTTGCATTTAAAAGCTCTCTCTTGTTTCCGCTGCTGTCGAGTAATTTTCTGTCGTACAGGATTTAAAATTAACGTAATGGAGCATGACAGATAAAACAGGAAGAGAACAAAGGGCTGTTCCTTCACTTGTACAAGATATTAAATATGCATTTCAGCTGTGATGCCTGATGTCTTTATACAGATGTGTTTGTGACACATCTGCAGTCATCTCTTGGAGAATCACACTTCTTCAGTGATGTAAAGTAAACATGAATGTTTTATTGTAAGGTACTTTACGTGAACGATGTTTGTTTGGCTGCATGTTTGGAGGTGATTTGAACTCAGAAAATCCCGTGTTGTTCTTATGTTCTGCCGATAACACAAACTGTGGTTTCGCACTTTTCATGTCAGTAACACGTTCTGAGCTTCTGGTCACATTGACAGGAGTTAATAAAAAGTCTTTTCAAAGGTTAAAGCAAGCTAAGGAACTTAATTCATCACCATTTAACAGTAAAGATCAGCCTTTTTCCTGTAGTTTAAATAGCCACTATTAGGGGGCCAAGCACTGTTTATTTTGATTCTTTATTTAATTGTGTGACACACTTTTCATTTTAAGTCCAAAATCTCAAAGTAATAAATATAAGACAATAGAAAAGAATAAAACAATCCATCAAAAACAATATTTATAGAACAGAATAATTTACAGGACATTTTAAAAACAATTCATTATATATATATATATATATATATATATATATATATATATATATATATATATATATATACAGAGAGAGAGACACACACACACACACACACAAATACTTTACTTTAACTGTCCTTTATGTAACTCCTCTGTCCTTCATATAACCCATCTGTTATTATGTAGTCCCTCTGGCCTTTGTGTAGTTCCTCTGGCCTTTGTGTAGTCCCTCTGGCCTTTGTGTAGTCCCTCTGGCCTTTGTGTAGTTCCTCTGGCCTTTGTGTAGTCCCTCTGGCCTTTGTGTAGTTCCTCTGGCCTTTGTGTAGTTCCTCTGGCCTTTGTGTAGTTCCTCTGGCCTTTATGTAGTCCCTCTGGCCTTTAGGTAGTCCCTCTGGCCTTTGTGTAGTTCCTCTGGCCTTTGTGTAGTCCCGCTGGCCTTTATGTAGTTCCTCTGGCCTTTGTGTAGTTCCTCTGGCCTTTGTGTAGTTCCTCTGGCCTTTGTGTAGTCCCTCTGGCCTTTGTGTAGTTCCTCTGTCCTTTGTGTAGTTCCTCTGTCCTTTATGTAGTTCCTCTGTTCTTTATGTAACCCCTCTGTTTTTATGTAGTCCCTCTGTCCTTTATGTAACCCCTGTATGTTGTCCCAAATGTAGTTCCTCTGTCCTTTATGTAGTCCTGTATGTAGTTCCTCTGTCCTATATGTAGTCCCTTTGTCCTTTATTTAGCCCCCTTTGCCAGGTGTAAGCAGGGTCTCAGTGTCTTGTTTATGAGAATGCTGTATTGAATGAAATGTCATCGCCGTTACCAGACTTTTCCTCTGAATGTAAATATGCTTCATTGTAGCGAGCATTCTTGTGTTGTGACATGTCAGGCATAAATGATTAATGACTATCTATGATTAATGCAGTGTTTTGCTGAATGTAGACCACCTGGCAAATAATGAGCCATTTTTATCTGCAGTTGTGGAGATCAGCACTAGAAATCATTTATAAGGTAATTTATAATTCCTTCGCACATAATGCTAACTTAAAACCACCGTCTGTAAGTGCAGTAATAATCAGGTGCTAGATGTTCTGCTGTAGTTGTAGTTCCAGGCTGGCATTTATACGCTGACCTGCTTGTAGCTTTTTATTCACTCATGAACACAGACCCAGTTTTGGACCTTATTATTTCACAAGACCTCTAAAATAGTTACCTACATTCAGCTGTGGAGTTTTTCATTTTTATGGACCTCCAGAGCGAGTGTGGAATTTTGTGTAAAACGAGAGGTTAATTGCAAACACGGACTGGATCTACGGTGCCTTTATTTATTCAAATAGTTGTCTAAAAGCAAATAATAAACATTCTTCCTTTAGTAAGCCATCACCGCAGTTTATAGTGTAGCATTATTGCTAATGTGTGACTTATGAGTAAAGGAACCTTTTGAGGAACTAAGCAGTTCTGCAACTATACTGAACAAGAGCTATACAGTTCCTGGAATTATACTATAACATTAATGATGCAAACTGTGCAATCAGTACAACATTTCAGCAATCTGTGCTTTCTTTCTCTTTTTAGGCATTTTTCTGCAAATAACATGTTGCTAGAAGCTTGAATAAAGCACATGTGACATTTTAGACACATTTTGCTTTGCTTGTCATGCAGCACGGTCACTGATGCTATAGTAATCAGCGTTACAAGCAAGACACCTGGCTTTTGCTAGAGAATCTGGGATATATCGTTACCAAATGCATCTAAGAACCTACTGGTTTTCCAGAAGGATGTTATTTGACTGACATGGCAGACAAGTAACCGCAGATCTTTCCTGTAGCACGTTAGCAAAACCCCTCAATTTGTTTCATTTACCCATTTTGCTAACAAAACTCTTAAATAATATTTAAATACTAGATTCCACTGAAAAGCCGTGCAGGTACAGTAAATGCACATACACGGAAATACCGAGAGTCAATCAGATTCTGAACGTTGCAGCCAGAAAAGTGTACAAAAGATATCAGATGCTCTGCATCCATTAGGAAAAAGGTGCAAATACAAGAATGAGGAATGTAAGTCTGAACTCATCTATCGCACCCAAAGCCACAGTTCCTCAGTTCCTAAAAGGGTTCCTATGTTTTTTTTTGCTAGATTGTATTGAAAGCTTATAAAATAGCACTTGATCCAGCACATGGTAGTATTTTACATTTTATATCAACTTAATGAAGCCATGAGATACTAACCCGAGATCATGTAGGCTATTCCATCATAGGCTAGGCTCATCTGCTACGGTTACAGAGAAACTTTAATTCCATTCAGAATTTTATCCATAAAACTTCAGCCCTTGAGATGAGCAATGTCTCTGATTAAGATTCATCCCGTCCGGAAAAGGCCTTTTCATGCACTTTCACAGGGTTGATTTAATTAAATGAATTAAATTAACTAATTAATGATTAATAATTTTATTAAATAATGTATTATTAATGTATTTGTCCTCAAAAGGCATTTCATAATGTTTTATTTATCAATTTCAGCATGCCATGTTGTGGTTACAGCAAACTGTCAGACGGTGGCGCTAGACTTAATCCTGCTCCTCACTCGAGCCGACATCACGCAAGAAAAATGCCCTTGAGTTCAAGGTCAGAATAGAGCGAAACTGTGACACGCCTCTGTTTTAGGCAAACTCCGCCCCGTATGCGTAACTCTCACGTGACCTCTGAATAGCGCTTAAGCTTGTAGTTACATCTGAGGTCTGAATTGAAGATGTTCTGCTATTAAATATTCAGAATTTATGATTGGGATCAGGAAGTGTGTGACCTGGGAGGAATGTCTGGTTTCCTGTGTGTGTGTGTGTGTGTGTGTGTGTGTGTGTGAGTGAGTGTATGTTGGAGATCCAGAGCTTCTTTGATGTCTGTGTTTTTGTGGCTGGAGATTCAGTTAGCGATTCTGCACAACATTAAATGCACTTAACCTCGAGAGAGAAAAAAGTCACAAACCGCAGCTGAACTCAGGACAAAAACATCAAAGAGCCTGTTTTTTTTTCTTCTTTTTTTTTTTCGTCTCTCCTCCTGCTCTCTTTTGTCATCGTTCTTGTATTCAGACACACAAAGAGAAATACACGCAGAGCCATGAGACATGACTCTCTTCACTCACTACACCACATACAGGCGGGTTTTTCTCCCTAAATTCCCTGCGTACAGGAAACAGGAAATACTCCTCTGTCCTCAATCAGTATTATTGTTATTTTTTTAATCTTTATTTCCACAATCGGAAAAAGGAGTTTGTAGCCTCAGGTGGAGAATCAGCTGAAAAATCACAGGTGAGAGCCCTCAGATCTGAAAAATAAACACATTTACACCTTTTAAGGCAGATGAATCGACAAGGTCGGTGTTTTATTCAGGATTTATTTGCGCACCTGAGACCTTTATATCAGCCGTGAGGTCCACGCTGGAAAAAAAATTAACTGAATTTATCTAATATTTCTCTTGATTATTTTTTTTCTTCTATTTTATTATATTATATTATTTTTATTTTATTATTATAATTATTTTTCATTTTATTTACTTTCAATTTTTTAAAATTATTTTTATTTTTAAAAATAAATTAGAATTATTATTTTCTCACTTATTTATTAATATAAACATATAAGATTATTAAACCTATTTCTACACATTTTTCAAATTTCAAGCTTTAAATCTTCTTCATGTTCTTTCGGGAGATTATTTTTCTCTTTTCTCGAAATAAAAATAAAATACTCAGAATGATCAGCCAGTTGAACACGAAAATAAAAAGTCTAGAAATAGATTTAATAATCCTATAATTGTTTTATTTTTTATTTATTATAATCTCATAATAAGAAATGTAATATAAATTCACCTATATTCAGGATATTTCCACTAAAATATTTTTTATTACAAATAGTATTTAACTACAAAACAGGATGAAAAATAATTCAACACAACAATTCAATTGTATTTTCATTTTTTATAGACATAAAGCTAAAGCTAGCGTGCTATGTCTGGTGCTATTTTCTTTATGATCGATGCTTGTCAGCTAGCTACACTAGCAAACTTTGCGCTAACCAACCATGCTGTGCTAACGAATATTATAAAAACCATGAGGATATTGATGTGTCACAGTTAAATTTAGCAGTTAAGGTCAGTTTTACACAAAGTTAAGTGTTGTTGATTGAGTTAGCTATTAGCAAGTGGAAGGTTAGCTTAGCTAGCTGTGTAAGTCAGGTGCTTCAATTTTGCAGTCCAGCGTAGATTCTGAGCATGTGTACAAAGATTAAAAAAATAAATGTTTCAGTGTTGTACATCACTTTTAGAGTGCTGATTCTAACTATCGTCCCTGTAATTAGCCCTGTAATTTAATTAGCCTGTTAATGCCTTGTTAGCTGTGATGCACTGCAGCCGTAAAGCTAATGCAAACTGATACAACACTTCATGATAAATTTATTCTGAGCACACGTTCACGCACTACTAATTCTCAATGGAATGAAACTGAAAGGTGTGTGTGTGTGTGTGTGTGTTTGCACATTTTAAAGCCTGGAAGTCCTGTGATCGTTTTTTTGTGTTCTTAGGAAAAATCTTTTGTCAACAAACGCAGCTCGTGTAGTTTGCTCGTGTAGTTTGCTTTTAGAGAGTGTCGGGTTTTATCACTTCTTCGCCTCCTTGTGAGTGATTAAGCCAGTTTAATGTTTAACCAGACAGAACCGCAGATAGTATCTGTTGTGTGTTTGAGTTTCCAGCAACCGGATTCCTACAGTGACCTGATAGTTGTTCATTTAATCACACAGCAGACTTGGGACTGATGTTTAGCGTGAAGCTGTTAGATGTAAGTAAACATGATGGTGTCATGTGGTTATGAATAGACTACGCGGTCAGTTGAGTGCAATGTCAGAAAAATAGCCATTTATTTTTAATCGAAGTCCTCTGACACTTATCAGATCAATCAGTGATGCAATTCACTGAGATCTGGATGGAGCTTCACCAAAAATGTGCTGATGGCTCTACTGTTTAACGATGCTCTTACCTTCATTAAACATTAAACCTGTGATACCTCTGGTTTCCCACTTGCTAACTGTTCATTTCTTTCCTTGACCATTCGTTCTGAAATATTTCCTTAACAAACGAACATTCAAGGCTTTTTCTGATTCTTTTTGACTAACAGAATCTCGTTGTCTGGAGCATTCTGACAGGCCATACCGGTTTGAGACGATTGATGAAGGGAATCACTGATAGGTATCGCGATATTCGGATTCTATCAAGTTGGACAGTTTAAATGCCTGTGGGAAAACATGGTGTCTGCAGCTTTAAGATAGTTCGTAATAAGTGTTTTCTTTTCTATAACTTGCTGCCTGACTTCAGTGAAGAGCAGCGAAACATCTTTCTATCTTTTCTTTCTATCTCACTTTCTCTTGTCTGTGCTGCTGAACAGATAAAGCCGTGAATGTCTGCGCTCTCAAACACGAAAGGAGGTTTGAGTTAAGAAAGTGAAACAGCGTGTTGTTTATCAGGGCGACTTCACTGTACGAGAATTTAATAAATATCTCCCGGGCTGTTCACCACAGAGCACATTGAATCTTTTCGGTCATTGCTGTCTATAGCTGAATGTTTCTTTTTCCCTGATGTCAGAATAAATAGGCGTTGAAGTGCTTCTCCAGGGATTCCACTGTGTTCAGATGTAGATATGATGGAAAAGAAGTCTTTAGCTAGCACTAGCTGTTTTTAAAGTCAGTTTGCATTCCCGAGAGCAGCAAAACATTTACAGCAGCAGGGTGGCACCATGTTGAATCTTATCTTCGTAAACTCTTGACCTCAGCCTTCGCTCATGCTCAACGTGATGCTTTCTCCAAACCTGGCAATTAAAGACTAATTCTGGATTATAGTGCGAGTGTGTTTGGAGGAAACCAATAAGAAGACGGGAATCAGTCCAGAACTGTATGATATTTGTGAGGATTTGGGACGTACGTGTGCCAGATGGGGTCAAAGGTCACAGCTGTCGGAAAGTCTGAAGAGAGTAGTATCTTGTTGTGAAGGTCCGCTGGTCTACACGGAGCTGATCTCTCTAATTAAGTAAGCAGCATGTTAATTATTTCCATCAAATTTGCTCAGCTTTTTATCAGTCCCTCTTTCATCAGTGCTCGAGGAAACGTCCAGCTTTTGCTCGGCCACAGCAGTTCGCCGTCCTTATTGATCCCCAAAGAGAAGCGCATTTGAAAGTCATTTGATTCTGGTTATACAACAGCAGTTTCTTTGATACATTGCTTGAAATTTTCCTTTATAAATATTTATCAGCGACTAATTTTGCACCAGTGAAGTATTAGAAGTGCTGATGCGGCCATTGTCCTGGACCCAGGCCTGGAAACTCGGACAAAAAAAGTGTTGATTAGAATTTATTGTGTGGCTTTTCAGAGCTGAGTAGTGAAAAAGCTGCACATAAAACTGCGAATATTGGTAAAGGGAAATATTCTTCATCCCAAAGCCCTGACATGGTCAAGGATTAAAATGTGTTAATTATTTATGTGTTGTGAAGCGTAGAGATGTGCCTTCTGCCCAATTTTTTTATTTAGAGAGGGGAAAACAGTGCATTTAATATGACATAATGAAGTATCATTTTTTAAATACACATAAATAAATCAATTCAATTCAGTTTTATTTGTGCAGCACTTTTAACAACAGACATTGTCACAAAGCAGCTGTACAGAAATTAAATGTATTCGGGATATAAATTTTAAATGTATGAATTTGTCCCTAATGAGCGAGCCAGAGGCGACGGTGGTGAGGAAGAACTTCCTGAGACGACACGAGGAAGAAACCTTGAGAGGAACCAGATTCAAAAGGGAACCCATCCTCTTCTGGGTGACGCCGGATAGTGCGATTATAAATCGTTCCCTTCTATGACTGTGTACTACATGGACAAAAAGTGCAATTGTGTAACCAAGAAATTCAGTACAGGAAATAATGACACTGCAGTGGGTTTAGTTTTCATTTCCTGCCTGCTCAGAGATATTATAGTGATTATACACAGGGATTCTGAATTCTGGATTCTGATTGGTCAGAAGGTGTTGATGAATTTCCTATAACAGCAGCTCTGACAGTAGCGCAGCTGCAAATCACAGGTTTATATTAATGCTCTAGTTCTAATACGTTATTATACGTTTCTATAGTAACAGCTCATTCACAGGGACTTGTACGGTGGATGCTCCAATAATAATAAACGGGTTTATTATGGATTATTTAACATTTATTGAAGGAGTCTCCAGTGCCAGAGGTAAAGCTGTAAGTTTACGTTTTCCGACGTCTTCAGGACAGAGGAGTTTACACTTTGCAGCTTATTATTTTAAAAAAGAGAGGCTGATTATAGCTGCTGTAATGGAAATGAGAACAGGAACTTGTTTTGTGCAAGTTCTCCAAAATTAAAATGTAATTATAAATGGATAAAAATTCTGATATGATTTGTTAATTAACAAAACATTGTAATGATTGACAAATTGCCGTGGTATGAGATGAATATATCAGCTCAGCATGTGGTGTTAAATAATCTACTTAAAATAATCGACTTTGGTGCAGTAACAGTAATTTTGCTTTATCACACCATCCTGTCATTGATTGTTTTCCTTAAACAGTGCAACACCGAGTGACTTATTCCCTACATAACAAACTGTACAAAACAGTACAAAGGTTTAATTGTGTGATTAAAACTAGTAGGCAGGTTTGATAGTAAGTAAGCTAGCTAAAATTAGCCTAGGTGTTTCAATATATTGCGTAAACGCGTAGCTAGTTTCGTTAGCTATCATACGCCAACACGACTTACAGGGAATCACAAAGTTGTACAAGTTGTCCATGTTTATTTACCTTTCTCGAAGAATGTTAGAGCAGCCAAGTAACAAAAACTAAACCTACTCCAGTGTGTGTGTGTGTGTGTGTGTGTGTGTGTGTATACGTGTGTGTCTTCTCTGCTTCTCTCCTGGGTCTCCAACTCTTTTCACTGCGCTCTAATTAGCTTTCCGCTGGTGTACTACTTTTCCCCGAGCTGCTTTGTGCCCACAGGTTCACGGCAACTCACTGAAATGTGCTGTGTAACGAGCGAGGTTTACCCGACGTACCCCCTGCTCCAGCGATGCGGCTCATTTCAGTGAGTCAGACCAAACAGAGTCGACTCTTTCGACTCCCAAATGATTCACTTCTTCAAAACCTTACAAAATTATTCGAGAGTTGTTCAGTGAGTTTTTTTTATTATGGTATGTTCAATGCATTATAATTTGTTATAGAGAACATTTAATTATATTTAAAAAAAAAAAAAAAAAGGTGCTGCACAGTCACAAATATCCTGCAGTAATATCCGACATTAATATTACTTTCCCTCTGGTGTCTGTGCTTTCATTTATCTTTCATTAAAGTAGAATTTAAACAGGATTTCTACTCGATTTATCCTGAAAACTCATCACCTCCCTGTTACTCTACACTATATACATCCTACTGCCTCACTCTCACACAGGTGACAGTCTCACACAGGTGAACTGACTCGTTTGATTAATGAGTCATTGAGATGTGTCAAAAGGTGAATATGAGATGATGGATCAGAATTTCATCTTACATTTCCTGATATTTACATCTAGATGGAACATGGCACCTTTTGTTTGAACCCACCCATTTTTCAAGCGATCGAAAATATTGGAACATGTGACTGACATGTGTTTCTTGTTGCCCAGGTTTGCCCTGTTAGATTGATTGTTTAAACAATTAATATCTCTGAATGTCTACTCTTGGTTTGAGCCCTGGGTTTTGCCTGTGAAGACTGCATTTGTTGTTAAAAAGGATAAACCAATAAACCAACATGAAGACCAGAGAGCTGTCCTAAGGGAGAAAAGCAAGCCATTTTGTAGCTGAGAAAAGAGGTAAAAACCACTGGTGTACTAACAACCAGACATTGAACAGTCCAGCCAAGGAAAACAACAGCAGTTGATGACAAACATTGTGACAGCTGTGACGAAAAACCCTAAAACAACACTCAGTGATATCAGCAACAGCCTCCAAAGGGCAGGGGTGAAGGTATCATAATCCACCATTCGAAGAAGACTTAGAGAGCAGAAATATAGAGGCCAAACCACAAGATGCAAACCTCTCATCAGCAATAAGAATCAGAAGGCCAGATGGAATTCGCAAAGAAATATAGAAGTGATCCAGATAAGTTCTGGACCTAAGAGTAACCGCTACCAAAGTGACAGAAAGGCCAAAATGTGGAGAAGGAAAGGATCCAAAACATACGAGCTCATGGGTCAAGCGTGGTGGAGGTAGCGTCATGGCTTGGGCTTGCATGGCTGCTTCTGGAACGGGCTCACTCATCTTTATTGATGATGGGACTCATGATGATGGTAGCAGCAGAATGAATTCAGAAGTGTACAGAAACATTCTGTCTGCCAATTTACAGAGAAATTAATTCAATCTAATCGGGAGAAACTTCATCATGCAGCAAGACAACGACCCAAAACACACCGCCAACACAACAAAGGACTTCATCAGGGAAAAAAGTGGAAGGTTTTAGACTGGCCAAGTCAATCACCAAACCTTAACCCAACTGAGCAGCATTTCACCTCCTGAAGAGGAGACTGAAGGGAGAAACCCCCCAAAACTAACAACAACTGGAAGAAGCTGTTCTACAAGCCTGAAAAGCATCCCAAAAGAAGAATGCAGCAGTTTGGTGATGTCAGGGGGTTATCAGCTTGATGCAGTTATTGCAAGCAAGAGATAAGCAATCGAATATTAAGTGTTATTTACTTTAAGACTATCTGTTCCAATACTTTTGCTCACCTAAAGGTGCCATGTTCTAAGTTGTTTAACACATTTAGATGTAAATATCAGGAAATGAAAGCTGAAATTCTGATCCATCGTCTCATATTCATCTTTAGATCTCAAACTCAAATGTCTTCAGTGTATAGAAAAAAAAACACTTGCTCTTGCCCTTCCAATACTTTTGAAGGGGACTGTATAAAAATAAATAAATAATGTTATATATATGTGTATATGCTCATATATACGGATATATTTTTTCAGTGGGAGCCTCAGAGGATTTTTCTAAAAATAAAAACTGCTCCTTAGGAATGTGAGTCGACTCTCAGAGTTCAGTGAGTCAACTGCTTAGCGAGTGACTCGGGATTGCGTCTCTACAGCGTCTGAGGGACGTATTTCAGCTGGATCGAGCAACGGTGTCCTGGTTCTGTGCCATGGAGAGCTGTGCAGCTCATTCAGGAAGCAGAAAGGGGAAAAGGGCAAGGCGATGATGTCATGTAGTGTGATAAAGAGAGAGTTACTGATGGGAAAAGAGCAGTCTCTACTGGTGGACTGGCTGATAGAATGCGGAGAGAGAGAGAGAGAGAGAGAGAGAGAGAGAGAGAAACCTTTTTAGCAGCATCGATTGTTCATAAGCAGATGCTTGGAAAAAGCCCAGGATAAAGTGTGTGATGACGTTTACTAGAAACTGAATAGTATTGATTTTTAAGAGAAGTGTTTTGAGAACGAGTGTGTTGCTCGAAAGCACAGAATAATAAAAATAATAATACACCCTGCCCTGCCCAGATTTATTTTTAGATATTTAGATGCTTCGGCAGATGTTTAACATGGTTTAAATGTTGATTAGACACCATGTGATTAAAAATGGAGCTTTAATTTGTTACATTTTTTATTAACCAATTTAATGTGCAAACGTAGACATTTTATTTCCCTTGTACTGAGTACACTTCATTATCCTACAAACCCTCAAAGAACCCTTTAAGAACCAGTTTTTTCTAAGATCTAAGAGTGTACCAAATACAGAGATTGCTAAATGTTAAACTCCTGACAGGTTCTAGGTATTAAGATGAAAATAATGAGCAATAACACCATCAGGAAAGCTTCTCATTTTAGTTGAAACCATTTTCGCTTTACTCTTGAATACTATATGTTCATTGTGAGCGTTTTTAACTTTGACACAAATATAATTTCGACCTGTTTGGCAATGTTCAGTCAAATTGTTTTTTTTTTTGTGGTATTTTTTAGGTGCAAATCCTTATTAATATATCCTTATTTATTTATTCATTTACAGAGAAACATTACTTATGAATTCACAGCAGTATGCTGTAGTTCGATTTAAAAAAAAATAAAAAATCAGAAATAAACACTTAGAAAACACACACTCATTTATGATCACACAATTAAGCAAAACAGTTTTGGAGGTTCATAACCGTCGGGGCTTGTAGTTAGATATCAGGCTAAATATTTGCTCTGGAGGTGAATAAATAACAGCGTGTCACGTGGTGTTATCTCTGCACTGATGAGGTCATTCCCTCAGGGTGTTTACGAGCTAAAACCTGTACAATAGCCCCGCGAGCCGGCGTGACACATGTCTGGGACGTAAAGTTCACATCAGCTGGGTTGAGTTTCAAACCGAGGTTGTGGTTAAATTCTTTAGTCACGTCTCGGATTGCGTAGGAAGTTACTCTGAAACAGAATGCGGTGTGATGGTGTCAGATATCTCGTCTGGCGAAGTTCACACAGAAAACTTTTTTCCTACACTGAAACCTGAAAAGTGGCATAACAGTGAAACGTGCAGGAGGGAAGTCTGACACGTCCATATGGTAAAAATAGTCGAGGTCTTTTGGGAACTCAAGTACTGTAAGGTGAAAAGTTTGCAGAGTGAAGCGATACGATAGGACGTCTGTGTGTGTGCGTGTGTGTGTGTGTTAGTGCCGGGGAGGTGTGAGTCCAAGCGAAGCACGCAGTGTTTTTTGGGAATAGTACTTCCTCTCTCAGTCGAGTCTCTGCCTCCTGATTGACCTCGTCACTGCTGGGCTGAGAAGGTTGTGGAGGAGGATCTGATAAGCTGTGCAGCAGAGTTGTGCTCCAGCTGTGACAAATTAGATCTGAGATCTCCTTATTCAGATTATTTGGATACTTCAGAGCAACTTCGGCATCGGAGTTTCGTCATTTTGTTGAGATTCGACCTGCCAACATCTGGATGAGCAGCCACACCTTCAGAATGAGCCGAGGAGGAAGTAGATAATCAACTCTTCCTCGTTCAGGTGAGACAAGGGCACGATAGCTGACAGGACAGAGAAGGTTGGAGAAGAACATTTAAATCTTTTATAAGTTTTATGTGCTAACTTGGCTTAAAAGTTTGGAAATTGTTTACTCAAGTAAAAGGTCAGTGCTCTGGTAAAAGTTCAAATGCAGCTCCAGATTCTTCACTCAAGCAGCTCTATGATCAGCTCTTTTCAGGAGAAAGTAGTTAAAGTGTAGTTAGTAGCACTCAAAAAGTGGAAGGTAGTTAGTGTACTCAGAAATGTGCTAGGTGTCATAGATGTCATAATTTGCGTATTCATTGACATGTCATGATCATTTAAATATCAACATGTGTTGCATGAAGAAGAATGATTTACTTAAGACAACTTTTTTTTATTGTAGAAAGAAGTCTTTGGTCACTGAGCCACAGACTAACTATTTAAGTATTTACAAAATACTCAGACAAACTATTTCTGTAATTTAAAAACTATATGTGAGCTGGAGAGCTGTATCGAGTGCAGGACAGTCGCTAGCACCTGTTCAAAAGTTCACTAGCTCTAGTGTAATAAACACGTCTAAAACGTCACCAAATCTAACAACCGAGTCAGCAAGTTGGCAACACTGGACTCAATTTAATGTAGAAACATATAAAATCTTCAATTATAAACGTGTAAAATCTTAAATTTATTAAGAGTATAAAAAGTAGAAGAAAGTTTCACAGAAGAAACAGACGACTGCCTCAATTTCAAATCACACACTGTTGGTAAATTAGTGCCACTTTCACCAATATTAGCTAAAGCTAACTAACAAATGGCTTCATTCCTGATATAAACTTGCTGAACGCTAATAGTTAGCTTTAATAAATAAAAAGTGTACGTAGCAGCAGGTGGATTACAGTGATTCAGTTCAATTCAGTTTTATTTGTATAGCGCTTTTAACAATGGACATTGTCACAAATCAGCTTTACAGAAATATATAAATCCCGGATATTCCGGATGTTCATCTCCCTCAGCCGGCATGAGGAAGAAACCTTGAGAGGAACCAGACTCAAAAGGGAAGCCTTCCTGATCTGGGTGACACCGGATAGTGCGATTATAAATCATTTCCCTTCTATGACTGTGTACTACATGGTCAACAAGTGCAACTGTGTAACCAGGAACTTATGAGCTTATGAGCAGCTTCTGAATACGAGCATCAGAGTCATTTCTGAATTCATTATAGTTTTAACTTGAAGTCTGTTTTGTTGAAGTTATCAGCAGTTCAGTGATGGAGACTTGCGCGTAAACTGTTCGTAGCGATTGCAGTCCTGAGGCTAGTGATGGGTGTTGGATGTCATCCTCGCTGTAGTATCTGTTGAAGTTGTTAGGAATTTAGATCTGAAGCTGTCTGATGCTAAAAGGTCACCGCTTTACAAATATATTAAGCTATTCGCATAATAAGCATTAATTTGCTATTTGCTCCTGTAAAGGAAACATGCTTGTGGTTTGAAGGATAAGCTGACCAAGCGCTCATCATTTTATCCATAAAAATGCACTCCTCGAGATAAACAATGTCTCTGATTAAGATCATCAAGGACATCTCCTCCAATGTCATCCATGCCAAAAAACTGTTCATTTACTTTAGAGCAATAACTATTTATAGCCAGAACAGCCCAAAAAAATTCAGCATGACATATTGTGGTTATATTAAACTGTCAGATGGAGGCGCTGGACTCAATCCTGCTCCTCACTGGAGGCGATATTACGCAAGAAAAATGTGTCTAAGGTCAAAATCGTGTGTAACTGAGACACGCCTCTGTTTTACTCAAACTCCGCCCCCATGTATGTAACTTCTGAATAGCGCTGAAATCTGTAGTTATGTCTGACGTCTGAATACCGATGTGTGCAATTTCGGGTTTAAAAAAATAAATCCTCACTGTGTGCGAGTAAAAGTAAAAGTATGAAATGAAATAACAACAGCAATAAAATAATCGTGCTAATTTCCCGTCTCTGCTTTTTTTTTTTTTTTTTTTGAATTCCTTCATTCCTGAGAGGTTAGACATCTACGTTAAGCATTTACGAGCACAACCTGTAATAATTTGTGCCGTTTGATAAGGAATTACTCGTGCGCCTTTCTGTTTGCGGTGCTACGCCGCTAACTGAACCTTGGATTTTAGTGGTTCAGCCTTCACAGCTGAGAAAACACTCTGTGTGATGAGAAACAACCGAAACGCGCTTTATTTCATGACCACTCTTCTCTGATCGGCTCTCTGATCTCTACACTTTCACCTTGTTTGATTATCAAGCCGTTTTTTTTTTTTTTTCCAGTACGAGCCAGAAAGCAAACGATAAAGCGAACAGAGAGGTCTTAATCAGATACGATGGATCTTATTGCATTTCTAAAAAGGCTGGTTGATGATGTCGACTCAGTGGGCTGTATTTGGTATTTATATATATATATATATATATATGTATATAAAAAAACAGGAACAGGGAAAAAGCTTTCCGTTCCGGCTCCTACACGGAAGCTCGTCTCGACGTTTTGGAGCGTGAGTGAGGTGTAATTACACGGCTGCTGTTTACAACCACGGCTGTTTAGTGGTCTTTAATCAGAGGTTAAATTTGAGATTTAGGAAGTAGGAACAGCTCTTATAGCTCTCAACGTCATTGAAATGTTAGAGAGAAACTGCCAAAAAAGTGTAAACTCTTCTGTCCAGAAAATATCGGAAAACATAAAGTCACAGCTTTACCTCTGACTCTTATAAAGCGCTGACGCTGGAGACTCCTTCCTTACATGTTAAATAAACACTTTTCTGCTTATAGAAAACTTCACCGTGTCGATGATTTCACACATTTTTAATCCGTTTGCTTTTAGTGGATCATCCGTCGTACAAGTCCCTGTGAGTGAGCTGTTATTACAGAAATGATCATATAAACCCGTGATTTGCAGCTGCGCTACTGTCAGAGCTGCTGTAATAGAAAATCAATCAACACCTTCTGACCAATCACAATCCAGAAATCAGAATTCGGCAGCGCTGTTCATTTTAGTGGGGAAAACAGGTACTTGTAGTACTTACAGTACAGTAGAATTCACCAAATATGTACACTTTAATAAAACTACTCATTGAAAGTCGATTCGGGGATTAGATGGAACAATTTTGTGTTTTATTTTCTTTAAGTGATAACCAGTAGTGTGTAAAATAAAAAACAAAACAAAAAAAAACCTCCATGTCTTTTTAGATCAGTATCAGTATCTATGAAACGCAGCATTAATACCAAATCGTGCAGGAATGCACTAGTCATGTGATCGACCACTCTTTTGTCTTTTGTTAGAGTAAAATGTCTATGTGTGTGTGTGTGTGTGTGTGTGTGATGACAGACTTTGTTTGTGTAACCAGTGCTTTGTGATTGGTGGTTTCTTGAAAGAGATTTAAAGCTAAATTGCCCTTGATGGCATGTTTGAAAGTACAACTCTCGAGCGTATTCATTTTTCTGGAAGTGTTTATTAACAGAGCTTAGCTTTTTTTTTTTGTGTGTTTACGTAACATCAGTGTGTATACAGTAACACGTCTAGACTGAACAAAAAAAAAAAAAAAAAGAGTTTGAAATGTTCTCATGAAGCCAGTGTTTGCTCGAGGAGAGATGAAACGATTAACACTCAGCTTTGCTCGTAATCAAAGTTAACACGTTCATTTTCCTTTCACGCTAATGTCCGACCTGCAGAACGAGCCGCGGTTCTCTTGAAACTGGTCCACAGTCAAACAAATACTGTCTCCTCTTCTCCGGGAAGGCCTACTGGATTCCGTGACAAATAGTTCAGAAATAATGCGGCGCCCCAAACAAAAGGGCTGAACAGTTCGGTTTGGCTCGGTATCAAGAAAGCTGGTGGATGAGAGAAAAAGACGAGTACCGTTTACTGAATTATACACGTAGCTTTCAGGAAATACGTCTAGGACACACTGAGAGAAAGGTAATGTACTCTGGCTTCATGGCTAATAATAATAAAAATAATAATGTGTGCTGTAGAGGAGGTTGTGTGTGTATTAAGCAGTTTTTGTGAATAATTTTGATCATTTTCTCTTCCAGGATCCTGAAGAATCCTTTTCATTGTTTGTTGTGTTTGGGTCTCATTTTCTTAGTACTTTGCTCAGATAATGTTGGTACCTGGAATTTATTAGGCACAGGACCTGCATGCTTAGCTAGCGAGGATTTCATCATAACCGCCATGTTGGTCATCCTAAGCCAAGACGGTGGCACGTTCACACACACAGCAAGTTTGCGCTTTCAAAAACTATGAATCAAAAACAAAAGGAAAATCTTATTACTACTTGTTAGCACAAGTATATCTATATTGTAACACGTTTGCCTGCTGTTAAATAAATGACTAAGAAAATGATCATGTAATTTGAGACTCTGATACTGAAATCCCACTCATGTTGTTTCGTGACAAATGTGAGAATTTAATTCAGTTCAGTTTTATTTCAACATTGCTTTGAACAACAGACAATGTTTACAGAAATCTGGATGTAGCTTTAGATCCTTAATGAACAAGCCATTTTACTTGCTAGTTAAGATAGCTAATGTTAGAGATATTTGGCTGTTAGCGGTGGCAGGAGGACATGGGGGGGGGGGGGTTCTAATTTGCATATTCATGTATATTCATTGTTTCTGGTATTTTTAACGAGGGTAATGGTGTAGAGATTATTCGAGACTGTTCTAGATTTATTATTTTCTAGGGCTTTTTAAGTAAACATGATGGTTGTTGTCCTCTGCGTTTGTCTCTTTGATGCGTTTTACGTGAAGGTACAGGTAGAGAACAAAGCCAACTCGTGTCATAAATCCACTGAAATTGCTCCAGGTGTGACTCGGGCGTGTGAGGAATACGTCTCTGAGACTGATGTGTACATGAGAGAGAAAAGGTTGGAGGATAAATCCCGAGCATGCTGCTGTGATGGAGTGGCTCTCAGAATGCGAGCGTTTACGATAATAGAGCTGTTGTGTTGATGGCGGAAAAGAAGCTGCACTATGTGCGCACCACGTGTGCTGATGATTATCTCAGCATTTATGTCCGAAGATTGCGCAAGAGTAACCACGACTCTTTATGAGCAAACCTTTTTTGCAAAACCTGTTCGTCATGTTTCTCTTAATTATATTCAGAGCCAAAACGATATCAAATATTCCTGTAAACTCAGACAGCACGGTTCTGGGTTGTTCCGTTCTCGTATAGCGATGGGAATTCTGGCTCTTTTCAGCGAAAAAGCTCATTTGATTCGGTGCCGACCCCCAAATGACTCATTTACTTTTTTTTTTTTTTTTTTGGCAACATTTGCAAAAAAAACATTATCATTTTGCTGCATTACTTTTGCTTTGCACTAGGCACTCCTAACGTGCACGGACGGATAGAGTAAGCTGACTCATTCATAAACAACACGTCTCTATCTCCCTGTCTCAGCCGAATCACATTTGTGTGGGAAAGATAACATTACAACTGATGTAGTAAATGTGAGCCGGTCTGGGAAAACCCATGAGGTGTTGATACGGCTGAATTCTGGAAAACAATCAAGCAAATGTTTAACAGTAATTTGAAAAGTATTTGTAAAGTATCACATTTAGAACCTGCATGAATTGATATTTCTTTCGACGCTAATAAAAATATAGCAGCTGCACTGACTAATATTTATTCACTCCAGGACTAAAAATCCACACAAATGTGTAACAAACATTTATTTACAGCATGTTCCTCGGTGTTGTTAACGTTCTGATCTCGTTCCTCCCTTTTCAATTGAAAATGCTAGAACTTTACTTCTGCTTGAGAAACATGCAAAAGCGAAACATTTCCGTTCAGGGAAACATGAAGGAAGGTGTTTCCCCATCTGTATCTTCATGTGTGTCAAATTAAACCTCCCATCACGGCTGAATCATGTTGGAGGAGAAAACAGACTCCGTGTTAATAGCGTGTTATCTGTATCGAGTGCTTGTGACATGCTTCGTGGCCATATGAGGTAATGCAATGCTGCGCATTCCTGTGTGAATGAGAGACTATTTACAGACTCGGTCATGCAGTGCCACGGGGAGCGTTTGACAGCTCCGTCTCCATGGAGATGGGGGAGGCGGAGTGTGTGAATTTGGGATGTTTTTCCTGTCATGCTTCATGTAAAGCTGATTAAGGCAGAAAAGTTTTTGTGTGTGTGTGTGTGTGTCATAGGTATTTGCCCAGGCAGATAGGTTAAATGACTAAATGCTTGTTTTTTTTTTACTGATTTAGAGCTAACCAGACATTCAGGTCTGTCTCATCATCAAGTTCCCAGTGTTTCAGCTCTGTGTAGGTGGTAACTGATGTACGAGGTCAAGAGTCACTCAGGTACACTTCAGACTCCACTGCACAATGTAACTCACACGTCACACTGAAGAGCCAGAGGCTCTCAGCATAGATAAAAACAAGGCTAGGGTTTTAAAATAGACTGAACTCTGTTGGTGTTGAAGAGGCAGCTGGGTTTACTAAACACGGGAACGAAGTCTGGCAATCAGTTACGACCAACTAAAGAAAAATAACAGTGAAGGAAGATACACATGGTGTGTATTTTTAAAGAGTAAATAATAACATTAAATAATAAGTTCTTTAGCTCATAACTGGTAGAAATCTGATGAAATAAAATACGCTAGACGATCAAAACCATCTCTACACCTCAGTACAGACATTATGTACGCTGCTGAGTTTACTTCATCACCAAAGTCAGGAAGTTTTGAGTTCCTGTTGAGAGAAAAGAGGAAAATGTCGATATCCTGTTTCATTAAAGGTGAATTTGTGTGTGGAGAAAACTGCGATATGAAAAAACATCGGCAAAAAAAGCTGATTTACTAACTACAGAATTCTGTCATTCACGTAAGCAAAGTGTCATTTTCTTTTTCGTTTTGCAGATTTGCTTTACTGTATATGCAATAATTTTACTGTTTCTACTTAAAAGTCTGCCATAGTGGGTGGAGTCAATGCAAACGGATTAATTTATGACCGTCAGTGAGATTAACTGCAGCTTGAAAGTCACTTCAGGAGCAGAGATTGTGTGTAAATGAATACGACTGAAGGGCAGGTATTACATTTGTAAAACATGTTTTGTTTTTGTTATCCTACAGCTATTTGCCAACTATTAGTTTTTTAAAAAAAACTATTATTAATGAAAGAGAGAGAGACTGAAGGACAGGTATTAAATTTGCAGAAGCACATTACTACCATTCAAGGACAATAATAATAATAATAATAATAATAATAATAATAAATCAGTTATTAACCCACATACTTTCAACCAGTGGTGGATGAAGCTTATTGTATTTTTTTTAATGTAATAGTTCATGTTAAACATAATACAGTAATAACATATAATTAATTTAAGTCATTTTAACAGCAACATAGTAAGTTAACACACAAAGTGATTATATTTGTTTATATTTTTTTTATAAAAACTTAAAATTTTACACTTCCGTAACATTTTACTGATTTTTTTGACATTTTACTGGCAGGATGTATATAGTGGTTAATGCAAGTGTTAATTATTCAGTTTGTCAATAAATACAGGTGTTGGTTATTTTGTTAATGTTACTAATGGTCTTCTAATGCTAAATTTGTGGAATTTACCTTATAAACGTCACCAGTTTTATTCTATTTGTTATCGTGAGTGCATCAGTTCCACTATATTAAGCATAAGGCTCTTTCAGTGTAGAAAAACTGCGACCAAATGCAACTACTCCCTCGCTTTATTTATTTTTTCCTCCATGCAAGTGCTTTAGAAGTGTATTTAAGTGTAAAAAAGTACCACACTAATGTGCTCATGGATTAAAATGATATTATTTGAGTTTTTTTTTTTTTTTTTTTTTTGGTCTCCAAAACATCATCCTCGTCTCAGTCGTAATGGCCCAGTTAGAGCAACGGCTGACCCCCATATAATTAAAATCAATAAAGTTCCAGTGCTGCTGGTGAGTTTTGTGCTGAGCTCGGCACTCTGTGTGCGCTAGTGTGAGCCGGGTTTTGGCCTCGGGCCCGTTCCACATTCTGCACCGAGCTGGGAAACTCATCCGCTCTCTTGGTGTGTTCCTGTAGAATGCATGACCACTACACGCAAACGAATAATGATGGATTGCTCATGTCGTTTCAGCTCCCGTATTGTTTCTGATCGTCTCTCTGTCCTCTCTCTTCTCATTCAGCCACAACCAGAGAACCACGGCGTTCCGGCATCCCGTGACGGGTCAGATATCTCCGGAGAACACGGATTTCTTCGTGCAGGAGCTGTGAGTGTCTCATCTTTCACATATCGCTGTTTCATATTTCACAAACACACTGTGTGTCGTGCTGTTATAGTACAACAGTGAGCGGTGTGACGAAGTGAAGTCACCGTTGATGTTGATTATTTTCGTATAAAAGCATGTCCTGTTTTGTTTTAGTCCTCCTATACCACAGCAAAACCATTTTTTTCCTTTATTAATTAACGAGGTTGTAGTTTGCACTTGTAGCTTATCATGCTACTGAGAAACCGCAAAGCGTAATCTCCTCTGTCCTGAAGAAGAGCTGACACTGGAGACTCCTTCCATAAAACAACGATTACGTACGTTTCTTAATCCATTTATTGTTAGTGAAGCGTCTGCCGTACACGTCCCTGTGAATGACTGTAGAATGGTACTATAGAAACGATAACGTATTAGAACAAGTGCATTAATATGAACCTGTGCTACTGTCAGAGCTGCTGTTATAGAAAATTGTATCAAATTAATTTATTCATGATTTTCTTTAATTCACTCCCACACGCTGGGCTTTTAATACATTCCTATAAAATTTACTGCCTGCATTATGCTGTATCGTTATCATGGGAAATGGATTTATGGTAATAAGCCGGGTTTTTGCTCACGTGCCTCTTTTAGCGTTTGGCTTTTTAGACACGATAAATCAGCTCCAAATGTCCAGAAATAATGACCGTAATGGCTATTACTTCTCGTCTCCCCTTGCCAGGTTTACTTCCTCACCAAAGTGAGGGATTTTTGAGTTCCTGTTGAGAGAAAAGGAGGAAAATGTTGAGGGGAAAAAAACATGCAACTTGAACAATACTTGCAGAAAAGATACTGATTTAGTGACATGCTCTGTGGAGGATTGTGTCTTTTACATGCGCAGTATAACATTGATTGCACGTTTGCGTTAATAAATATGTAATTTGGTGCGGAGTTTATGCAAATAAGTCAATTTAAGATGCTAAAAGCCTTAAAAATACACTTGAAGGGCAAAATAGATTTGTAATAAAAATAAAAACATTTACTCAGTCTCTGGTTCAATCCTAAAAAACTACACCTTTAAATGCGAATTAAATTGACTGGAGCGGAAGGACATTGGACGTGGGATGAGTTTGCTTGTCGTGGATGTTACGTACACACTGCTGCTCATGCTGCATCACGGGGCTGCGTAACACACGCAGAGGAAAGTGCTATTCACCCTCTTCCGCATACATGAGCTCACAGACGCGTACGATTGGCTAGTGTTGCTGTGATTGACAGGGGAGACAGAGTATGCCCCTCCTACCCAGAGAACTCTTCTGGCTCATGGCCACGGCATCGTTGGGATTCGAACATCTAAGTGAACTTTTTCAGAATAAGAAACAGGATTTTGCATTCCTGTGTCGATAAACAGGTCGTTCAGTAATAAAACACGGAGGACAAAATGTGTTGTGCGGAGCCATTTAAATATTTTCTTGAGTATGCATCATATAGGGTGTACTTTTTTCTTTTTTAATATAGAAGTTTGATTTCCTTTCACATCAGTAATAAAAGTTTAAAGAACATTTTTCTTGACTTAGTCTGCATACTTATTATATTGTATACTTCCTGTATATGTGGTATTATTATATATGAAACATCTGGCATGAAACTGGACATGTACTTGGTAATTCATACGTGTTAGCATTGAGCTATTAGCATTGATCTCTCGTGTCAATTCAGTTGTACTTTTCCAGAGGTTTCTCTGAGCTCTGTACTATTAACCACCTCAGTTAAATTGTTTCCGTCCTCTGACTTCTTTGTAAATCACCTGCGACACACCCGCAAGCTTCTCGCTGTTTGAGATTTTAGTAAACCAGAGTGTCTTTGGATTCAGAGTTTATACCTAATGTCCTTCTCCTTCTCCAGAGGAGCCTGAGAACATCGTCTCTCCTTAGTAACAGAAGGTGGCGGATTAAAAACTTCAGGCTCTTATCCGAATACGATCGCTCGTTCCTTCCTGAGCCTCAATAAAGCCTCTCATTAGGAACGTCGTTTGTGGAAGGTGTGAGCTAACCCTGTGTCACAGCATACGGAGAGATGACGTTAACATAACCATATGCTAATATAGAAGTGAGCTAAGAGCTGGAGTGGACGTGTGACACTGTCACAGTGCGAACTCTCGCAGTCCGCTGGTTAGCGGGATCTAATTAAAGCTGTCACAGATAGACGCTGAGCTATTCTTCTTCTTCGGTTAGCTTTCACAGAGCTTTATCGCAGGAAAAATGTGCAGGAATGAAAGTTCTTCGGCATGTAAAAGAGATGCTGAGTGTCAGGATGTCCGCTTCAGGGGCTAGTAAACAAACCCTTCTATTATGAGTTTATGGATTTAAAATAATTATATACGTTTTTTTTTTTCACTCATGTTAGTGATCAAAATGAAATCAACGGGTGCAGATTTATAAATCTCTTTCACTGCAGGTACTGAAGAATTAAGAGAATTAAGCTTACTGAGCTTTAAGATAAACAACTGAGCAATACGCATAGACTTATTAACAAACAGCACATCATTTCATTCGCCGATTTAATTATTTTATGTCTATAATATCTAAAAAATACAGTTGCTTCTATTTTTTTTTTAGCCTGAATGGCTTGAGATATGTAGTGTTGGGACTCGTATCATATTCCTCATGATCTTTTTCTTCTTTTTATTTGTATTATTCTAATTTTTTAATCTGAAAATGTGAGCAAAGTCCATAAGGCATTAAAAAAACCCCCTCCAAATTATGCAGAATGGTGCCAATTCTCTAAATAAGGCATTTTAATTTATATCAAATTTTCATGTAATTGGCAAAAAAGCTTTATCTGATCATGACTAAATGTAAAATCCTTATTCAGCGTCACAGTGTGAAAGTGTACAGAAGCCGCTGTGGCAGTAAAAGCAATTTTGGCCATATTTGTGATTTAGTGCTTGGACCCCCATGATCGCTGCTTGTGGCTTTATACGTATTATCATTTTCTTGTAACAATAAATGAACAATCAGTAAAAACAAACAGTGTATGTCAATTTTATGTTGTTTACTTGTTACAGGACACCCCCACATTGAATTTATGAACGCTTGCAATTGATCTATCTATCTATCTATCTATCTATCTATCTATCTATCTATCTATCTATCTATCTATCTATCTATCTATCAGATGCAAAGGGAGATACAAACTTTTGCACTCCACTACAAGCACACAGCACTCTGTTTTGTTTCTTTTTTCGCTTGACGTTCCTCTGCTTTCCGTTGTATTGCTGGAAAATAAAACCTCGCCTAGCAGCTGCCTATCTGTGGAAACGCCCGAGTCCGTATCAGCCTTCCTGACACATGGGGTGTGTGGGGTTCAAGTTCTCATAAAAAAAAAATTCCGATCTAGATTTGGAAAGGATGTTCAAACACACATTCACACACATGCACGCTTTTCTGTCCATTGACATAATGATACTATACTGTGAGATATAGTAGCTAGTTAACGCTGTGCTACACATAAATCTCTAAATCTCTAAATTTAACCTCAGTAACCAGAAGGAAATAATTTTTCTCTTTAGTTTTAAAAATAAAAGCTGTAAAAACAGTTTCTTGTGAGGGCCTGGTGATTGTGAGAGCAGCTGAGGTTATTATATCGTTGTAAGGACCTTTAGTGTTTTAGTGTTTTTGGTCCTCACAAAGGGTTATATATGTATAAACACACACACACACACATGTGCACATGCTGACACACCCATTTGTTATGAATGTGGAGGTGGGAATGGTTAGCCACAAGCCTCTCAAATTCCACTGAAAAGCAGAAAACCTTCCGATTAAATCCCGGCCTGTAAACATGGACATGGACATGGATATGGATATGGATATGGATTAGGGATATGGATATAGATTAGGGATATGGATATAGATTAGGGATATGGATATGGATTAGGGATATGGATATGGATTAGGGATATGTATTAGGGACATGGATATGGATATGGATTAGGGATATGGATTAGGGATATGGATATGGATTAGGGATATGTATTAGGGACATGGATATGGATTAGGGATATGGACTAGGGATATGGATTAGGGACATGGATATGGACATAGATTAGGGATATGGATATGGATTAGGGATATGGATATAGATTAGGGATATGGATATAGATTAGGGATATGGATATGGATTAGGGATATGGATATGTATTAGGGATATGGATATGGATATGGATTAGGGATATGGATTAGGGATATGGATATGGACTAGGGATATGGATTAGGGATATAGATATGGATTAGGGATATGGATTAGGGATATGGATAAGGGATATGGATTAGGGATATGGATATAGATTAGGGATATGGATTAGGGATATGTATTAGGGACATGGACATGGATATGGATTAGGGATATGGATTAGGGATATGTATTAGGGACATGGATATGGATTAGGGATATGGATTAGGGATATGTATTAGGGACATGGATATGGATTAGGGATGTAACTGACTACGAGTGTGTTATTTGGAATGAACAGATAATGTGTTCTACGCAGATACAAATACAGATACGAATAGGAGGCACACTATTTATTTATTTTTTTTAACATTGTTTTAGAAAGCTTGCCAGAAAAGTTCACAGGATGTCAGGTCGAGACTAGAGCTGTGCGTCAGGAATATGATCCTGCGGGACACAATGAAAAATTCTGGAGTTTTTTTTACTTTCATGCAGGCGAGAGCGAGCAGGCAGATATGAAGCTTGCAGGACAAACAGAAACGGTGTTGTTAACACAAACATGAGCATGAACATGAATGTGCAGCACTGTGTGATGTATTTACATTGTTTATTCATTTATTCATTCATTCATCCTTAGTGACTGCCTGCTCCGAGTCCTGGCGGTTTAAAACAAATAGGCTACTAGTTTGTTTATATTTTGGGAATAAATTTATTAGAAAATATCGTGGGACAGTCCCTCACACATCTCTCGTTGTGAACGGAGTGATGTAGCTGAGGTTGAGGAACTGTCAGAGCCAGAATTCACACACCATGCTGACACTGCTGATGTTTTTACAACTGAGGTTTTTTTTTTTTTTCCTTCTGGCATTTAGGCCACGCCCACTTTGAGTTTCGATTTAAATACAGATGTAGATACAGAGATTTGTGGTTAAGGCTGGGCGATATGATGACAGTTTTGAAATTGTGATAAAATATGTGTACACAGTTCACGTTACTGAGCTCTCACATTATCTTTTTTAAAACCTTCTTTTGTTTTAAGTTTTTAACTGATGCCGAAATGGAAGCAAGCAGCTAGGAACCTTTAAAGAATCTTTAAAATGGTAAAATTTTTACTGATTTTTTTCCCTTCCTCTTCTGTGTTAATTGATTTTAGTAGACATTAAATAAATATATCAGTATATCAGTATATGTTTTATTATTATTTTTATTTCAGCACTACTGTTTCGTTGGCAGGTTGTTAGCAAAATTAAATATTGTGATACCTCGTAAAATCATCTTCTGGTATCGTGATATGATATTTTTTGTCAGATCGCCCATCCCTAATTTGGAGTACTAAACAGATACGGATACAGATACAGATACGGATAGTGGCATTGTATTAAACCCATAATCTGGATATGGAAAGTGCTTTTCAGTGTTAATTTTAACAGCTACTTTGGATTTAGTTTTAGTTTTATTCTTGTGCTGAAAAACACATAATAGTTTTAGTCATGTTTTAATTATCTGTTTATTATTAGTCAAGATTTTAGTCTAGATTTAGTCGATAAAACAGTAGCTGTTTTAGTCTGTTTTTTTCCCTCAAATTTTTACAGCAGATTGTTTTAGAAATAATCACTTTACTGTTACGGGCTTACTAATATCTGTCTTCTTTTGACAGAAAAATATGATAAGCATGCAAAGTTGTTTTATCTGAGCGTAAATATTAGGTAAATATTAGATAAATCATGCTGGATTAAATAAGTGACTCAGTATTATCAAAACGTACTTTTTTTTATGAACGTCATGTAAATGGCATGTGGTAAAAAAGCACAGCTATTTATTTTTCTTTCTTGTTTTTCTTTTTTCACGTGACTAAGACTTTTGCACATGCCTGCACGAAGCCAGCGTATGACTGTGCGACAGCCTTCACACCCAAATTACACCCCTGTGTGCGAGCAGGATCTAATCATCTGTCTCAGATCTAATCTAGTCTCTCGGCCCGCTTCTGAAATCTGTCCGTCTCCTTCACTCTGTGAGTCTCCTGGAGAAAAAAGACGCAGGTAAACAAATGGAGAAACGGGGGAAAAAGTTGGATAGGAAGCAGAAAGATAAAAGTGAGAGACGTGTGAGACAGAGGAAGTTCAGTGCGGTGAAGAGATCCACCTCTGAGCTTCCTGATGTTGTGATGGTTGTCTTTGGACTCGGACTCAGCCCTCATGTTCCACAGGAAGAGCCATTAATCCTGACCTCTAAAATGGAGGCAGAACAATAAGGGGTGTGTGTGTGTGTGTGTGTGTGTGTGTGAGTAGTTTATCTCAGTCACTGTAAGCATGCATTGCTCGGAAAATGAAAGCATCCGCTTGTTGTGGGGTTTTGAAATCTGCTTAATCGGGTGAGTTCCAGCTGTTCGTGTTGTGTTTTTCTTTGGAATTTTTTTTTGTTCTTTCATTTTTGCTCTCTGTCTTCCTGTATGCTGTGTGTGTGTGTGTGTGTGTGTGTGTGTGTGCGTGATTGCTAATAGTTAATTCTGTGCATTATATAGGTGAAAGTTTAACCCTAAGATGATGACAAGTTCCCTTTTTTCAACATCTCAGTTTCTCATGAATTGTCTGACTTTTGGGCACTTTAAAACCAAAAATTTTTTTAAAGGTGCCGTATGTAAGATTTGTGGATTGAAAATGTCGCCCTGTGTCGGAAAAAAATGCTGTTGAATTTTAGACTCCTGAAAGTTTGACTGTCTGAGTTAAGCTATGGTTTATGTAAAAACTGTAAATTTTTTTTACTTCCATTATTTATTGTGTATTTTAAAATCACGCAGAGTTTAGCTTTAACCGTTAGAAGATGACAGATTCATTTTTTTTTACCATCTTCTCTGTTTCTCATGAATTTTCTGACTTTCAGGCACTTTAAAACTCATTAAAGCTGCCGTATGTAAGATTTTGGGATTGGAGGGAATGTCACCCTCTCTGGCATAAAAGTGCTATTGCAAGCTACTCATGGATTCCTAAGAGTGTGTGTGTGTGTGTGTGTTTGTGTGTGCGTATAAGCTTTATGTAAAGCTGTATTTTTTTAGTTACATCGTGCATTTGAAATCATGGAGATTTAGATTTAACCCTTAAAAGAAGACACATTCTTTTTTTGTCACAGATTTAGCTGGTTCTTATGAATTTTCTGACTTCTAAGCACTTTAAAACTCATTAAAGCTGCCATATGTAAGATTTTGGGCTCTGAAGTGTCGCCCTCTCTGGTAGAAAAATGCTAATGCAAGCTGCTTGTGGATGTAATGTGGGTTAGACGGCCTTCTGTGTCCCAGACCGCAGACTATGCACTAAGTAGTGTGCCTAAATAGCATTGACATCATTGGTGTACTCATACACTACTTAAAATGGTAATATGTAGTTTGGGACGCATGAAAAATAACATTGCATAACATCGTTTTGAGAACAGATCAAAATATTAGCCCGAGACTTGCCAAGTTGTCAAGAGCGTAAGGATGATACGCTACATCAAATACATCACGACAGAATACGTGGAATAATTCGATTATTGTAGGTTCCAGTTTTTAGCCTAGTTAATTAAGTTTCTCAGCAACCAGAACATGAGAGTCAGTGGCACACTGGAGCTTCTACTAGCCCAGTGGACTAGCTACTGAATTTATGATTTGTCCACCACTGTTTAAGTAAGGGTGTACAAACTTTTGCACTGTAGTCAAATGCATAGAAGTGAGAGTAAAAAAAAACAAAAAACATGCAGAGTGTCAACAAGGGTTTACTGTAAAGTGCAAACCACTGTATATTTTTTGCATGACACACTGATATGTGGTTAACTTGCTCCACACACATACACACACACACACACACACGCACACACACACACACACACTGACACACTGCCGGGACATTCTGAGTAACTCTGCAGACACAGCTCACACTCTCCAGTGACTTCACACACTCAGCAAAACGATGATGTTCTAGTCACCTCCTGTTAGGTGAAATTACACACAGAAGCAAATTCATTATTTAATTTTTTTAAGAAATATTTAAGCTCTAGCTGCTCACTTGCTGCAAACTAACTAGCTATAAAGACAGACTACAAGTAGAAAAGACCAAAATGATAAGCTGTGTGAGTAAGTTCCACAGGTGTGTGTTAGAGTGCTGGTGTTTGGAGTGTTTGGAGTGTTTTTCATGCCCTTGACCCGGAGCGGTGTGATGACGTGACCTCGGGGTTTGCACGTTCCCAGAGTGCCGCTCATGGCCAAACACGCCGTATAACACGAGGCTCGGTTTCAGCAGTGATCCTGATATAACCCTGTTAATACCACGCTGATGCAGCGCACGCTAGCAATGCGAGAGGTCGGAAACGGGGCGTGTGAAGAACACGCGAGCCGAGTGTGTTCGGTTCTTCGCAATTATACGTGGCTAATAAACACTAAGCAGACAGCTGAGATTCCCGTTTACATCCCAGCTCTGACAGTAGTGCATTAATGCACTCGTTCTAATACGTTATCGTTTCTATAGTAACGGCTCATTCACAGGGCCGACGC
Source organism: Pangasius sanitwongsei (assembly GCA_037576675.1). Taxonomy (NCBI): domain Eukaryota; kingdom Metazoa; phylum Chordata; class Actinopteri; order Siluriformes; family Pangasiidae; genus Pangasius; species Pangasius sanitwongsei. The sequence continues at coordinate 1,413,042 of CM075013.1, read as the reverse complement.
TCCACTAACAATAACGACGTGTATAATCGTTGATCTGTGAGAAGATGATTCATTTACCATTTATGGAAGGAGTCTCCAGTGTCAGAGGTAAAGCTGCAACGTAAAGTTTTCCGAAATCTTCAGGACAGAGGATTTTACGCTTTGCGGTTTCTCGCTAGCAAAAGACGACAAGCTGCATGTTTTTTGTTCTATTGTTATTATTTTATTACTATTAACTTCGAGAGAGAGAAAAAAGAGAAGCTGGTGAGGAAACGAGTGTTTATAGCTGCTAAATAAAGTGAGAACAGGAACTAACTCGTTTCACAGAACATTAAAAGTGTCTACTGTATAAATCGATTAAAAGTATAACGTGTCGTTCTTTAATAAATAAGATTGTAATCGTAAGTAGATTGCTGTGATGTAAGAGGAGTAAATCTTTGCGGTGGTAACCGGAACTCCAGTCATTGATTAGTTTACTATAAACAGCAACACACACAGAGTGTTTTATTCATTACATATCTGACATGTTTAAATATTATGAAATGTAATTAATTTCCTGTTTGCTGAAGTGGAGTGTAATTTCATGGGAGAGTGGGAGCGGAAAGTTGTATGATATACAACTGAATAAAACCAAATATTTATTAAAAATGAGAATTTTTTGAACAGGTGTAAACTAGCAGATGTTTCTGTGTTTATTTTTAAAATCTGTGATGACGATTTAGCAAAGAAAGCGACGAGACATGAAAAAAATGAATGTACACTGACAAAAAAAGACATAAAATAGAAACTTTAAAATGAAATAAAATCAAAACATTGATCAAAAATGTTCAAGTATAGTTTTTAATTAGTTAAACATTTTAAACTAATATTTAAATATTACATTTTTTTTTTTTAAAGAAATGCTTTATAGTCAATATGAGCGTTGTTTTCAGGGACAGAAAAACACACCAGATACAAATAATGACCTGCTTCCTCTTATTCAGACATCTCCAGCACTCGAAGACGTTTCATTTACACCGCTATAAAAGCTGTTTGAGAGGTGAAATTCTTGTTGTTCCACTTTTCACTGGTGTCCTGTTTCTTTCAGAAGAGCTTCTCTCCAGGGACTGTGTTTTACAATGTGCTACTTTGATTTTAACACGTTTTATTTCCTTGTTGTGTGTGTATTATTTTTTTTTTTTTACTGTAAAAGTGAGACTCGGTGTCCTGATGCTCAGAGAGAATGTGTGTGACGATGTGTGTGTGTGTGTGTTCTTCCTGCAGAGGGAATTCCCACATGTCGAAGCTGCAGTCGGAGCCGAGACCCTCCAGCATGGTCAGCGAGTCCTCCGTGACCGTCACCTCGTCCACCGTGGACGCTCCGTCAGGACTCAAGGTCAGGACTGTAATGTACGCTGGTCATGCGTGAGGACGCGCGTGACCTGATTACGGCTTTGTGTCGTGCCGTTGAAGGAAAAATAATCAACGACGGCTTGGTGTGATGAAGCAGACTTACTGTCACCACCCTGAAGTGCTTTTGATTATTCTCCTACAAAGAGTTTTATTCCTCTTTTACAACAACAACATGCCAATGATTACAAATGTTTATGTCTTAAAGAATGACACGTCATGCTTTTTATCCTTTTATAGTTATATTTAACGTTTTGGATCTTCCATAAAACAAGTTCTCACTTACGTTATAGCAGCTATAAGCAGTCGATCCCTCACCAGCCTCTCTTTTCTTCTCTCTTTTGAAGTTAATAAGACAAAAAAAAGTGGCTTGTCATCTTTTTTTTTTGAAGAAAACGCAAAGAAAACAAACTCCTTGCCCTGAAGATCAGATTTTTACAAAGACACTGACGCTGGAGACTCCTTCCATAAATGTAAAATAAATGTCTCTTTACAGCAAACCTCACTAAACATGTTTTCCTGGTTAAATAACAGCACGTTTTTGAATCTGTTTATTATAAATCTTAGATTACGTGGAGCATAAACAGTCTGAGTACGAGAGTTAATATATAATATAAAATTGGCCGAAGTTTGGCAACATTTTTGCTGCATTGGTGAACGACTGAGCAGATTTAATGTATTTTCCCCCGTGTTGGAAAAAAATCACTAACCTATTACAGCCTCCTCTCGGCTCGTTCATCATCATCAGAGCAAAAGAGCGCAAAAATAGCTGAAACCGATTTAACCTTGAACCTTGAATGCAGCGTGAATCACAAATCAAATAAAAGTCTTGGGAAGTAAATAGTTGGAATAAATACATCTGAGTTCATAACAGTTCCCTGTGTTTAAATTCAACTCAAAATGTATATTGTGAATAAGTTGTGATATACTTTATGTGCTTAAAATACTTTTATGTTTATAGAACATAACTATAAGAAATGTTGTTCTTTAAGTAATAAAAAAAAATTGCAGTCTGGCAAATTGCTGTGATGTAAGAGGAATAAAACACTTAGAGACATGCTATAGTAGGAAAATAATCAACTTTGTGAGCGGGAACAGTAACTCCACTTCATCACTCCACCTTGTTACTCACTATTTTACTATAACTGAGTGACCACACACACACACACACACACACACACACACACACACACACACACACACACAGTTTTTGTGCCTTGCTTAAACCACCTTTATGGAAATAGACATAGAAACTTCTTTACATGCCTGAGGGATTCTCCTGATGACCACAGACAGTGTGATGTGCCTTGGCTCTGATCCTGGACCTGTGTGTGTGTGTGTGTGTGTGTGTGTGACTGATACTCAATCCTGAAGCTTATTTGGGTTTGAGCCCACACCAGTAGGTCTGGTCCACTGCCAGTCCCTCAAACAGCTGTGGAGACCCAGACCCTGGAGATTCCTGGATTTGGATTTGGCTGGCCTTCGTGTTCTCCCAGGATAAATACAACACTGATAAATCCCGGTGTTAAAGTTCACACTTGACTGGTAGAGGCGTCGTCCATCTTTAGCCACAGCACACGTGTCATACAAGCTTTCGTTCATTAATTCTGATCTTTATCAATCTATGTGAAAATGTTTTCACGGCCAAACAACAAAAAGTTCTCGCCAGATTTATAAAGTTATAAATTTTTAAAGTTTCTGATTTTCATATTTCATTTCAGTTAGCTGAACCTTACCAAACACACTGACGGCACGTTCACACATACACAAAACTCCATAAAAGCTTACAGAGATCTGAAAACAACAAAATGGCGGCTAAACGGAGAAAGTGCACCTCCTAAGCGCGGCATGCGATAAATCTTCCAGTAATGCAGCTCAGCCACTGCGGTGCTTTGGCTACCATAGACACACACTAACCCTTCCTCCTTTCATAGGGTGCCGTTACTTTTGTCCTGATCGAATGGCTAAACTTGACAGTGTATTGCGTATATAAAGTTGCAGTAACTCATTGCTTTTTTGAAGCCGATCAATCGAGGTTCACGTCAGCGAGTCTCTTTACCTCGGAAATGAACTCGGGAGCGATACGTAGGATTCGGACTTGTTTCCTGACTAGCAGGATTTTGTGTACATGCTTCTGCGAATGATTTCCGGAAAAATTCACTTGATAAATGAGGCCTTGTGTTGCTAAAATTAGTAGCGGATAACAGCAAGCTGACAGATAGCCAATATGTTTTGCTTTTGACAAATGGGGTGTTTGAAGAATGCAGCAGCAAACTGCCAGATATTTGCCTGCACTGTTTGTGTGTGTGTGTGTGCGCGTGTGTGTGTGTGTGTGTGTGTGTGCTTCACTCTTGCTGCTGAAGCTCTGCGGACGCATGGCAGAGTTTATATTAAAATGATGTCAGACCACTGACAGTTTGGCAGTTTTTATTAAAATGATTCCAGCATGGAGACATGTATCAGTGGAGTCGTGTTTTTAACCTGAGCAGCAAACTTCCGTGCAACGAGAGAGAGAGAGAGAGAGAGAGAGAGATCTACAGTACGTGATTATACATAAATCATGCAAAAAACTTAACAGGCCTTTTTTTTTCTGCTTTAGCCTTTAAAATCCAGTGGAAGAGTGCACAGCTTTGGAAAAAGAGATCACGCCATCAAGAGGAACCCGAACATCCCTGTAGTAGTGAGAGGATGGCTCTACAAGCAGGTAAGCTCAGTAACACACACAGTTAAAGGTGTGTGTGTGTGTGTGTGTGTAAGAAAAACTCATGAGCACAATAAACACACCCACAAAAAACAAGCAAACTGATTTACTAACTGTCTTCAGAGAAATGAGTAAAATAACATGTCAGCTTCATAATGAATATGCAGAAGAAAATGCTAAATAGTGGGCGGAGTCTATGCAAATCGATTTTTTTAACCTCCCGGTAAATAAACCTCACCTTTACGTAACCTCATTTCTGCTATTTGAAGAAGAATTAAAATTATTTTGCGAGTCTTAATAGTGAGGCAGCCTCTTAAAGTTATAAACTGATTATTTCTGCAGCGAATTTATCATTTAAATAGCTGTGAAAATGTATTTTTCACACTTTTATTTGACATTTATATTGTATTTTGGACAGTTTTTGACATGTTTTAGTTTCTTTAATCAGCAGTATGCTTGAAGCTTGTGGTGTAATTATGCATACATGCGGAAAATACCAAAAACCAAACTTTATGTCATTTTGGAAAGCTTAAATAAAATTACTGCATGGTTTTAGCACACTAGCAATTATTTTCATTTTCATTTTTAATATGATATAATTGTTCTGTTTTGTTTTTCTTATATACTGCCATCGTTGTTGTTTTGTTGTTTTTTTTTGTTAATTTGCTCAGTAATTCTTTATATTTTACCCACAGTGCTGACTTTCCCTCCAGTGATGGTCCATACTGCAGTGCATTTTGAAAAAAAAAAAACAAACCCTGGAACCCTGTTTTGTAAGAGAACCAAATTTGAAGAGCTAAATGTTAAACTCCTGACAGGTTCTAGGTGTTAAGTGTAAAATAACGAGCCATAATTTGGAGTTTGTATCACACAATTAACCAGTTCATACAAAACTTAAAGGGTTATTTAAGGGTTTTTTTTTTTTAAGGATTCTTTGGATAGTCAAGGGCGCTTAGATTACAAAAAAGGACTTTGGGACGGGAAAAGTCTTGGTTGTAGAGGACGATATAGAACTGTTGAGTCAACTGAAGAGCTCTTAAAGGCTTAAACGTTTGTATATGTAAGAAGTGTATGTGCTTTTTGTTGCTCAGCGATTTAAACGTGGCTTGTTTTCAGCGGGATACGATTGAAAAAAAAGTCTTTGACATTATTTTTTGCTAGCTCTATATTATCTTGGCTTATTTTTTATTTATTTGGATATGTCTGTAGCAGGTTAAAGATGCTGTAATCTTTCCAGATACTAAAATATGAAAAAAATAAAACTAAAAAAGGAAAACTAATCCCATCCCAGTAGGACTATCCACCTTTTCCACTGGAGTCTACAGAGAGATGATGAGTGAATAAAGTCAATAAACTGCAGAAATGACTAACTGTGTGTTTGTGTTGTGTACGAGTCTCTGTACGTAGCTGCTCTGAAACACTGCAGCACGGCTACGGTACGGAAATGAATATTATCACGAGCCAAACTCGGAAATGAGATCAAATGAATCCGGGAGCACAGGGAACGTATTTCCCACAATTCAATTATCGAGGCCACTAATGATCCACAAGGAGCTTGTTTAATTCATTTTTTGGTCCGTGCCTGTTTTTTTTTTGTTTTTTTTTGCTGTAAATTACAATTCTCCAGCTAATGCTAAAGTGATTTGTTATGAAGGAGAGCTGAACGAACGATGTGTTTGACCTGCAGGACAGCTCGGGAATGAGGCTGTGGAAGAGGAAGTGGTTCGTGTTGTCGGATTACTGCCTCTTTTATTATAAAGGTGAGTCATCATCACCACTGCAGTGTGATTAATTAAAAAAAAAAAAAGGAAATTAGCAAATTAGATGAAGGATAAGGAGCCCCTTTTTGTGGCCACTTCCTGTTTAGGAATGTAATAAAAGCCATTTCATGCAGAAATGCTAAATAGAGGGCGGAGTCTATGCAAATAGATTCATTTAGGGCCTGTAATGTGATTTTTGGGTTTAAATTACTTCATATAATAATAAATTTGCATAACCTTGTTTCTGCTATTTGAAGACAAAATGAAACCGTTTTATGCATCCCAATAGTGAGAAAGCTTCCTGAAATTCTGATGTTTTAACTGTTATTATTCTGACGCTTTATGAAAATGAATATCTACACACTTTTATTTTACATTTAGAACAATTTTTGAGGCATCTCACTGACATTAATCAGCATTGTGCTTGAAGCTAGAAGTGTAATTATGCAAACGTGGAGAATACCAAATCTAAAATAAACTTTATCTTGGTTCGGTAATAAGTAGAATAAATAATCTGAAGAATAGAGAGCTCCTTCTTGTTCCTGGTTAGGGTTTCTACCCGACTCTCAGGATGAAATTTAAACAGTTTTGGATGATGTTTTTCATCGTATCGACCCAAATGAGACGCACCAGGATCCTACTAATGAATTTAAGGACTGCAGCACCTTGTGGAGAGCATCTGCTCTAACATCTGTCCCTTCAGCCCAGAGCAATTACAGCCCAAAATCCGTTGTTTTTTCTTTTGTTTTGACTTTTTCGATTTATTTTTAGCTTCTCCTGATTCAGTTAGTTTATTTTTCTGCTCGGTGTCTGCAGACAGTCGAGAGGAGATGGTTTTGGGAAGCATCCCGCTGCCGAGCTACGTCATTTCCCCGGTGGAGCCTGAAGACCACATTAGCCGCAAGTTCGCCTTTAAGGTAAGTCCCTCGTTCAGCCTGGTTAGGGTCATTTCTCTTATTTCAGGCTCACAGGGTGAGCTCATTCTGTCACACTTTCACCAGTAACTGTAAGAGATTGTTGTGCTGCTGCAAAATCCAAATCAGATCAGCTCCTCGAGCACAGCTAGGTCAGCTCCTCTTATTTCACTTATTGATTTCGCGTGGTGTTTTACTTGTAGAGATAAGCAACTTCGATAAGTCTTCGATCTTAACTAAAGACACTTTTCCACCTATACGTCTGTTTTCTGAATTCGAATCAGAACAGAATCGATTCTTTTGATTCGTTTGCCATTTGGTTTGGTGTTGCTTTCTCAAAATTACTTAAGTAAGCAAACCAAAGAGTAAAAACGTTGTCTGAGGGGTGTGTAGCACAGAAAACGTCCTCATAAATTACACTCTTTCATTCACTGGGAAAGAAAGCCCCTGGCTGATGGAAAAACAGTAAACAAGCCTTTACCATGTGAGTGAGTGTATGCAGAAATCCCAAAAATCACCCGTACACACGAAGACGAAGAACACGGAGCCAGAGCTAAATTAGACAATTATTTAAAATAACTAGTTTCAAACATTCTGTGTATCGTTGATTTTGTCAAGTCTTGGCAGTTCTGCAGCGCTACAGCTCTGCCCTTCGGCTCAGTTTAGCAGCTGCCTTCATTTGCCTTCATTTGAGTCGAGTCAGACTCGAATCGCTTTCGCACTATGGTTCACTTGGAAGAGAACTGAGGCCACCTCGCTCACACGCTCTCGGACCCGAGTGTGATCGCTGTGTTCTCAGCGTCTAAACACTGGGTTTGTAAAAAGCGACTTACGAGATGTGTTAATGATCAGAAATGTTCATGTTAATAATGTTAATGTTTCACGCCACTTACTGCACAGACGCCTTCATTTATGGCTATTAAAAATCGCAGCTGAGAGGTAAAGGGGAATAAATTAGCTTGCACCCAGTGAAATTAGCATCATGCCAGAGTTATACGCTTAATATCCTCTTGTGTCTGGATGAAAACAGATTGTGCAAAAATTGTGTCTGGATTTTGCAGATGAAGTGAATTGTGTCTAAAGTACATTATCTGTGTTTTGGTGTTTGGTGAAACCTCCGCTGATTAACCGTGCTTTGCATGTGTTTTAAACCGTCGCCCCTCCTGTGATTTCTTGTGTTTGTGTGCTGAGTGATCTCCGCTGCTCTGCATGGAAACCTGCCTCGTTATTATTGTAGCTTAACAGCTGATCGTGGTCAGTTTATCCCTTAAACACAAACCCCAGTTTCACCTCTGTACCTCTTCAGTCAGTTCTGTTTCTGTGGCTCAGTCTGCGTCCTGGTGCTTCACAACATGTCTCTCTAAAGCAATGCAGTGAAATCTTTAATTATATAAACTCAAAAAAGTTCATTCCATTCATATAATCTACCTGAAGGGTTTAACCCGTCTTTAGCATGTTCTTATCTCTTTAAAAAAAAAATGTCAGTTTCCCTCCAATGTCAATTTCAGGCTGTTTTTAGTACAGTATAAGATCTAAATCTCCTCCAGAACACTCGAGACCGTTACTGTAATGTAAAAGAAATCATGTTTATTTCTGTTGCTCTCAGTTTTCATGTCCCTGATATTTCTTTATAGAAATTTCTACACAAAATACCAAATTAATTATTTAAAAAAAAGTGGCAGATTCGAATAAACGTCATACCTTTTCTAAAACTTGTTTTTTTTTTTTGAAGAGAGATTTTTTTACTCTTGAAATCAGCTATATCATGCAACAATCCTAAACTGCGTACATTTTGTACATCAAGAATATTGTTATATTTTAGACGTGAATGTGAACTGTTTTTTTTTTTTTTTTTAATAAACACATTTCTTTTCGTTTTTACTCATGGTATTCCTGCACATGGACCATTCGTTTATTTTTCTAATATGTGATATTTTGAAAAAGTTGAAATTCTTGTTTAATTTTTGGTAAAGAATGTGAATAATTTTTCTTGTTGTATAATTTATGCATGAAAGGATTAAAAAGGTTATAAAATGGTGCTTTATTCCAGCTTGTTAATTGGAGCATGCCATTTTTGTGTTTAGCCCCGCCCCCTTATTTAATTGATATTTTTTACATGATTGCAGCCAATCAAATAGCAACAGTTACTTTCTCATCAAATTGCCAGTTAATGAAATCCAGCGTACAGTGTAAATGAAATAATGTCTGGATTATGTGGAGTTTGCAGTTTTAAAAATTTTAAATCATGAGGATTTGGTGCAGGAACTCAGCTCAAGAACCTTCTTTTTTTAAATAAACTTCTGACAGGTTCTAGGTATTAAACAAAAACTGAAAATCGAGCAATTATTTGGAGTTTGTACCGCACACTTACCCAGTCACTACTACACTTTTAGCAAAAAGGGTTTTTAAAAAAAATTATTTTAAGGGTTCTTTAATGGGTCATTGGATAATTAAGGGTTCTTATCTTCCAAAAAAACAAAAAAAACAATGGTACCTTGGAACCCTTTCTGACAGGAAAACACTTAGTTGTAGTTTCTATATAGAACCTTTAAGGACAACTCCACAACCCTTAAGAGGGGCAGATGGTATTATATTGCAGAGGAACACCTCTGATGTTATCGTTCTACTCAGGGTTCTCCACTCAGGGTTCTCCACTCAGGGTTCTTCATTGGTCTCGTCGTTTCTTTCCTGACCCAGAGAACGCTGTGATTGAAACAATTAGGGCTGAGCGAAATAACTACAATATACTGTACTATCGATAGTGCAGTCGATGATGTCACCACATAGACCTACATTTCTGAGATATCCTGGATACTGTGATATCATCTTATTCAATTAATTTTTAAAAATTATTAAAATGACAAATTGTCGAGAAGCAGGTGATACAGTATGATGGTAAAATTTTGTAATGAATCATTTAAATGGTAAAATGTAAAAAAAATAAATAATAGAGTTAAATGTTTTTATTTGTCTTTTAGAATTAAAAATGTATTTTTAGAATGTAAAAAAAAAAAAATTAATTATTTTCGTAGACATTAAATAAAGTCTTTTTAATGCAACACTGCTGAATAACTGGAAATCGTTTGCTTATATGTCATGTCTCGTGTATGGAAATGCCTGTGAGAATCGTGATATGATATCGTGATATGATATTTTTGCGATATCGGACCTTCCCTAGAGTCAGATGTCAGATGTTTATGAGCCCAAGTGCTGGAGCAATTTCTTCTTTTCTGGAAATAAAAACAAAAAAGCCAAAAAGATTTCATTTACAGGGGGGCTGATATAAAGAAACGTCACCTCCTCTCCGTGACGCTGACGCGTTTTGTCCAGCGGGAGCGTTAATGAAAGCGCAGTGCAGTGTTCAGGACGGCGTTTATTCTGTCAGAGAAAAGAACAATACTGCAGGAATGTTTGTGAGCGCGTCCCCTCGGGCTCTCGCGTGCGTCTCTTTCATTTCCTTCATGAGCTCAGTGTTTTGTGTGTTTTGTGTGTGTGTGTGTGTGTTTGTGCGTGACATGGTGTTCCAGCCTCTTTACACAGCTCATATTCCTGCACATGGGGAATGTGTGTGACAATCACGCCATCAGGAGAGTTCCTTATACAGGCCGAGATCCCGAGACTTCTGTCCTGTTAGCTGGCGTTAAACACAAAACACAACATATTTGTGGAAATGTACAGATTTGTCGTGTTTCAGTGCTTCTTAATCATTTAGATCAGCGCTTCTCTTCCGCTAGTGCTTCGTGGTGGCGTTGCACAGGCTTCATGAGACTGATGGAAATGTCAATTAAATTATATTTTTAAAAAACTGTAATAATGAAAACATAAACATAAGAGTAATAAGTATATTTCATGAAGTGAAAAGTAGCATGCTAATAAACATTGAGCTGTTTATTACAAATGTATTTAATATTTAATATTAGTATTGTGCGTTTTTGTGTTAAGCTCGGTCACGCATTAATTAAGAATTTATTAACTAAGAATTTGTACATGTATTAAATTTAAAAGAGGGAATAACATACAATATGACAATAACATGCAGATATATTTGTGTAAATGTATTTTGTACAGTATGTGGCAGAAGTGGTTAGCTTACTTAAATCATATTAATTATTTTATTTAAAAAAATAAATAAGGAAATAAAAAAGTGGCAAAATCCTTGCTTGTAGCTATGCTGCTTTGAGATTTATTTATTTATTTATTTATTGGATTGATTATTTAATATATATTTTATTTATTTATTTATTTGATTGATTATTTAATATATATTTTATTTATTTATTTATAATTATATATAATTTTTTTTATTTTTAGATTTTTAAGTGCCAGCTACACAATACACAAAAGGTTTAAAAATAGTTATTTTAAATAATTCTCTAATTTAGTGCCAGGTCCTTGTTGCTGATCAGGAAGGCCGTGTGTGTGTGTGTGTGTGTGTGTGTGTGTGTGTGGCCTCAGTGGTGTGTTTTTCCCTGCTTCACTGTCTCTGACGGCTCGTCTCATTCTCTATAACACGTTTATTAACTCTTCCAGTCGTTTTCTGGAGCTTCACAGTTTTAACGTTTTAAAGTGTGTGGTTTATCGCTCACTCTGTCTCTCTCGTTCCCATTGGCTGATTGGCTCCTGTTGTGGCCCGGTGCATTATGGGAGCTGCGGGTGCGGTGGAGAGGCTCCTGAGTCTCCTGAGTCTTGCATGAATAGGTATTTTTTACATTTTTTTAAAACCCCTTTTCATTAAAGATCTGACCACTTTCCCCTCCCTCTGCCATTGTTGTGATGACTTTTTTTTTTCGGGAGCGAGCAATAAAAACTTTTATGACGCCATTTTAGGACTAACGTTTAAAAGGTTCAATACACGATTTTGAAAATAAAGTCGCAGCATTTCAAGAATTGAGTCATACTATTATGAGGAAAAAAGTCGCAATATTTGGAGAATAAAGCCGTAAGACTGTGAGACAATGCTACATGTGAAGTTTGTGTGTAAAGATGATTGACGCCGAGGATCTAGTGAAGTTCCTCCATGTTCATGTGGTTCTTTCTTCCAAATTTCTTGCACAGTTTCTTACACATTTTAAAGTTTTAATGCTACTAATAATAATAATAATCTGGTGTTGATGTGCCAGAAGATTAAGTATTTCAGTATTTGTGGAGCATGTAGTTATTTTAATTGCTCTCATATGCACCATTCTGCCATAGTTTTATGACTTTATTCTTGAAATATTGCAACCTTTTTCCTGTAACATTATGACTTTTCGTTCTCGAAATCTTATATTTTTCTGTTTTAAACAGTGGCCCTAAAACGGTGTCCTAAGCTCCCGGATTCTCACCGCATCTTCTCTTTCCTCCCAGTCCACTTGTCCTGCTCCTTTCTCAGTGTTTGACAGATGGACAGCGTAAATCTTAACGAGGTTTTGTCACAGCATGAGAACGACGCTGGTGGCGCTCAGTCCTGTACGTTTTATCGCGTCTCACTGAGTTTTAATCAGATCGTGCAACCCCAGATGAAAAGCAGATTCAGAGCAGTTCCACAAGCGTGCCATGGTGTGCTGATACTTTTCCATTACAGCTCATCTGCATCTTCTACTTAATTTTAAGGCAATTTGATTATTTATTATCATTTATTTTATTTTATTGGCACCCCAAAAAAGAATTGTTAAATATTATTAAAATGTTTTACTTAAATAATTAAAGAAAACAACGTACTGTTTTAAACATTATTCTTTTTTTTTTTTACTTTTGAGAGAGACAAAATTATTGATACCTTTAAACTAATTTTTAGTTTAGCAAGATTGAGACTTTTTTTTTTTTTTTTTTTACAAAAAAACAATTCATTTCTTTTTATCAGACATAAGTTTGTATGCGTGTAAAGCCTCTTTATCATCCATCTCCATGCAGAAAATTAAACAGTTTTCAAAACAAAAAAAAAAAGAGTTAATAAATATGTTAAAATAAACTTTAATTACAATCAGATCCATAATTTTAAAAATGATCCAATCTGGAGTAAGGATTTTTTGAAAATCGCGTGAAGATCGATGACTTTGTGAATTGTGGAAAGTACCAGAATATTTTAGCCAAAACTTTTTTTTTTTGCTTCTGCCAGGAGGTTACGACTTGGCTATAAAGGCATCTTTGACAGGATAATGAGCCCACATGTTCAAATAAGTACAGAAATAACTGTGAGAAGTCTAAAAAATATATATATTTGTGGTCTAAATTCAAAAAGAATCCCAAAGCATCCATCATTTCATGACTGGTGCAGATTCCATGTTTTTTTTTTCCTTCTTCACCAGCACTTCATCATCAATTTGTCTTTTCACATTTTTTTTTTTATCTGTTTGGGATCAATTTTTGTTGTTCACAGCGGGTGTGAATTCTGTACCTTGTTTTGAGGAGAGCGAGTTCGTTTTGGCTCTTTTATCTTTTTTTTTTTTTTTTTTTTAGACCTTTGTACAGGCTTTCTATTCATCGTGAGTCTTCCTCCATTTCATTATCTCTCGATTACAGTGCGGCTGCTTCTTAATGAGGGTCCGAGAATCAGAGATCTAATCTGGGATCATTAAAGGCTTTGGAAATAGAGTGGGTTGAAAAAAAAGGCTCTTTGGTGTGCACTTTAATCAGCTGAGGGGTCCGTGATGGAAGTTTTGAATGAGAGAGAGCGAGAGAGCGAGAGAGAGAGAGAGAGAGAGAGAGAGAGAGTTGTCAGTTCAGCATTTTGCTGCAGTGCCTCACTCCTGCTTTATCCAAACACACTCTCATCAGTGAAAAGGAGTCATGGCTGCTGCTTTTAATAGAAAGCCCCTTAAATAAACAGGATATCTGGGTGGAATTCTGATCTGGAGCTGGAAAGTGGGATTATGTAACTCTAACTCTGAGCTCATGGAACTGATGTCACATGGAGGAAACAGGAAGTGAGTGGTGACTGAGTATATTTTATACTTAAACTAGACTAAATGCAGGATTTCATTAATTAAGTGATTGATTGATTGAATGATTGAATGAATGAATGAATCATTCATTATCAGTAAGCGCTTTATCCTGGTCAGGTGGATCCGGAGCCTATCCCGGGAATAACACTGGGCATGAGGTGGGAATACATGCCAGTCCATAGCAGGGGACCATACACACACTCGTTCACAACTAGGAGCCATTTTGAGTCAATAATCCGGCATGTTTGTGGGAGGTGGGAGGAAACCGGAAAAGGCAGTATCTGAAAACCCACACGGAATTCCACACAGAGCTCAGGATCAAATTGGGAACCATGAAGCAGCAGCCTACCCACTTTGAGTAAATTTAAAATATAGCAATAAGTAAACAGTGCAGATTACCCAGGATTATCCGTGTGTGTGTGTGTGCGTTTGCATTGCATATATCTACCCATAAAAGTAGAAGTTTTTTGAAAGTTCCTGTAATCTGATGGTTCCAAAGCCGTAGAGTTTATTTAATGACATCACAAACTGAACTCATACGTAGCTCCGCCCTCAAATACAGAATTACTGAGAGAGCCTCTATACTATGAATTCAGTGAAAATATATTAAGAGGAATGAACAGACAGAGACTTATGATGTAGCTTGGTGTGGACCAGGTTTGTGTGTGTGTGTGTGTGTGTGTGTGTGTGTGTGTGTTGGTGACTGAGCTGGATAAATAGCTGTGTGTGAAACTGACCCGAGCCAGGCTGTGATTAAAGCTCGGGCGTGGTCCAGTCAGGGGAAGAGCTTAGCCTCGTGTCTACTGTTTCAGACGAGCATGAGCGATATGGAGCCTAATTATCTGGAGGCGTTGTGTTTAATGCGACATCACGCACTGCTAAACCACACTGATAATTAATATAATTACATAATTAATCAAATTAATATGAGTCAGTGAATCATTTATTTTCCCACGTGATTTTTCCAAAGATTTATTTATGTTCACGTGACTTTTCTTTAACTGTATATTTATTCATTATTTCTGTGCGCACAAAATTTATTTTTCACAGGTGATTTTTTTCCCCCAATGAATCATTTATTTTCACACATGATTTTGACACGATTCATTTTTGTTCACAGGTTTTTTTTTTCCAGTGATTCATTTATTTCTACATATGATTTTTGACATGTGATTTATTTATATTCACATTATTCTGAGTGTTTTATTCCTCTTATACCACAGTAATCTAGCAACAGTTACAATTTTAAATTTATTAAAGAATGTCCGGTCATACTTTTTATACATTTATAGCTACGTATATTGTCCAGTTTACATTTAGTTCCTGTTCTCACTTACGTTATAGCAGCTATAAACAGTCCTTCCCTCACAAGCCTCTCTTTTTATTCCCATTTCAAGTTAACAAGACAAAAAAGAAAAAAAAAAACAGCTTTTTGTTTGTTACTGACAAACCTCAAAACTCCTCTGTCCTGAAGAAAATCTGTAAGTTACAGTTTTACCTCTGACACTGGAGACTCCTTCCATAAACGTTTAATAAACGTCTTCTCACAGAGCAATGATTACACGTGTTTTTTAATTCGTTTATTATTAGCGAAGTGTGTACCATGTGAATGAGTCCCTGTGAATGAGCCGTTACTATAGAAACGACCGTGTCGGTATAAACGTGTGATTCGTAGCTGCTGTTATAGAAAATGAATCGACACCTTCCGACCAATCAGAATTCAGAATTTAAGAGTGCTGTGGGATGAATGTGACTGATTCTGCCTCTCGTGATCTTTTCTCTCTTTGTCTCTCCCTCTGTCTCTGTCTTCAGGCGAGTCACACAGGCATGCGCTCATACATTTACAGTAAGAACTCTGTGATTGGCTCGCAGGCCGAGCACGGCGGCATGAGGACCTACTACTTCAGCGCAGACACGCAGGAGGACATGAACGGCTGGATCCGAGCCATGAACCAGGCGGCGCTCATGCAGAGCCACAGCTTAAAGAGGTCAGGCAACACTCTCTGCTCTCCTTTATACCCACAATTCCCATCGCCTCGCACTGCCCCAGCCTTAAGTCTCAAGCAAACAGAGTCAGAAATTATACAAAACTATAAACTATTATCCAAAAGCATGAGATGTCGCTTCCTGAACGTAGCTCTAGCTCTGCATCAGTGAGTCATCCAGGTATGAAATACCAAAAACATATAGTTTTATTTTTCCTAAATTCTAATTTTTTAGAGTGTTTCTTTGCTTTGCTTTTTGTTTTCTGTCTCTCTGTTTTCTATTTCTATTCAACAGTCCATAAAATCTCTCTCTCTCTCTCTCTTTCTATATATATATATATATATATATACACTGCCCTCCAAAAGTTTGGAAACGCCTGAACAAAATAGGGTTTTTGGGCAA
>CM075013.1:1368420-1396888 GCA_037576675.1 Pangasius sanitwongsei | reverse complement strand
CTAAAGAGGATTTATGCTGATATTGCCCAAAAACCCTATTTTGTTCAGGCATTTCCAAACTTTTGGAGGGCAGTGTATATATATATATATATATATATATATATATATATATATATATATGTATATATATAAAATGAAATCCATTATACAGTATAATGATAAAATGATAAAGTGTGTATTGTGGTTTAAAACAAAATGAAAAAAAGAAATACCAAAAATGTTCAGCATTGCCCTTTTATCCTATCAGCATTATAAAATGCCCATTAAAAAAGGAAGAAAAAAGAAAGAAAAAAAATCAGATGAAAGTTTTTGTTTTTGTCCACACTGATCTAACGCTTCCATCTTTATGTCTTGAGTAAGAAAAGCTATATTTCATCGCTGATGTAAATTCATCAGAAGCACAGAAATAAATGTATTTATTCAGTCAATTAGCACAAAAATACAATTGCATTGTAAACAAAGTATTTTCTTTACCTTTTTAAACTAAAAAAAAAACGTATAAAATTTAAAAAAAACAACAACTTTCGAATATTTTGTCAAAAGTTTAGTATCCAGATTTGTTCAAATTTATAGCAGGCAAATTAAAAAACCAAATAAAAAGAAATGTAATTAACTTCCTCAGTGCACTAATGACATTGTTCGTCAGTACTAAGGTACAGTTTCTCCCATCAAAGTTTGAGGAAAATATTTTTAATAAAATTTTCTACAAATGACGGCAAAAGTCACTGAACATCATTTTAATTAAATTAAATAGAAAATCTGCTCGTGAAATAATGAAGCGTCAGGGTTACTTTTGCACTTTAATCAGTTTATTAATGAACTAACGATCCTTTAGCTGGACTCTCAGTTCATCATGGAGTTAAAGTACGAATCTCTGCTTCCTGTAGCGCTTCTTTATATTTAATTGATCGCACCGAGGCTGAATGACGTCAGGAAGAACAGCTGCTCTTTGACAGAATGGCTGCTTTGTATCCTCTGAGGTGTTTTTCCTTTTTTTCCCCCCAGAATCACTGAGTCACTGAGTCACATTTCTGCTGTTATTCAGAAACTGGTGTTGCGTTAAACACAGCATCGACTGTAAACCCACGCTATTGATCGTAAACCCTTGAGGTTTTAGCACAGATTACACGTATCTGAGTTTCCCTGCTCAGTCTTCCTCTCCCTGGCTGCGATGTCGAGGTGATGATGATGATGAGGATGTTGATGATGATGAGGATGATGATGATGCTCGCTAGCAGCGTCCAGATCTCCAGCGCTGAGCCTCATCATTTTACAGACACATGAGAGCTGGATGTTTTGCCCAACAGCGCTGTTCTTTTTTGTAAGTAAGGATAACAAGCACGATGTGTTCCAGTCTCCAGAAGAATCACATTACAGACTCAGTCTCAGACTGTCTCCACTGCAGCACTGCTGGCTTTAACACTAACAGATTTTAATCAGCATCTCTTCCCTGCTTTAGATCTTACTTGACAGATTGTTACTGGTTCGTTAGCATTAATAGAAATCCAGCACGGCTTTCTGTCTCACAGGGTTCTGTTCTAGGCTCTGTTTTGTTTTCCCGTTATATTAGCATTAATGGATTTTTTTGGAGGCCCACAGGGTTCTGTTTTATTTCCCCTTTCATTGTTACATTAGCATGAATAGAGTTTTTTCAAAATCTAAAAACCCCCAAAATGGTGTCCCACATGGTTCTGTTTTAGGTTCTTATATGTCTAATATTGCGTTTCACTGGCTTCTGTTATATCAGCATTAACAGAGGTTTTTCAGAACCTAAAAAGTTCTCTTTGGTGTTTCACATGGTTCTGTTTTAGGCGTTAACAATTTTTGGAGTCTAAAAAGTGCAATATAGAGTCTCTCTCGGCTCTCTGGGCTCTGGAGAGAGAGTTCACCCCTCACACCCTGAGAGCACGGCTAATTTTGTGCTCTTGGGCTCCTGGCTATAGATGGCTGTGGCATCACCGGGGTTCAAACTCGCGATCTCCGGATGACGGGCCCTCGGGCATTTTTATGTTATGTTTATAGTTATGTTTATGTTTATGTTATGGTTACATTGTGTTATTTTTATGTTTATGTTATGTTATTTTTGTTATGGTATTTTTATGTTTATGTTATTTTTGTTATGGTATTTTTATGTTTATGTTTGTTATTTTTATGTTTGTTATGCTATTTTTTCATATAAAACATTATATTATGTTTTTTTTCAAAGCTTGTCCCATAAACTTCTGCCTCTGTTTTCCCGTTATATTAGCATTAACAAGAAATTTTCAAAGACTAAAAGAAAGTTTTCCTTTATATTAGTATAGATTTTCTTGGAAAGTGCAGTATGGTGTCCCACATGGTTTCAGGCCCTCTGCTGTTTTATCTTTCATTAGCATTATTAGAGATTCAGACCCTCTGTTGTTTTCCTTTATATTAGCATTAATAGAGATTTTTCAAAATCTAAAAAAGTCTAATAAGGTGTTCCACAGGGTTGTGTTTTAGGTTCTCTGTCGTTTACTGGAACAGTGATATAGAGAACATCAGGAACATCTCTCTAGCACAATAGAGGCCATGCAAAAAAAAAAAAAAAAGTTTATAATTCTCTTAATTCTTTTATGTCATTAAGAATATTTTCTGTGGTTTGCAGTAATACTGACAGATCTTTAGATTTATGATTAGGTGATTAGATTGTTTTATTAATGTGCTTTTTACTGTAATTTAATATTTTATATGCAAAATTGTTTGCTGCATAATAATAATAATAATAATAATAATAATAATAAGGAAAGTGGTTACTGCAGGTAAATAGTGTGAAATATTGCTGTAGAGACAGAGCCTCTGTTGATTTCAACATGATCACGTGTCGCCATCTAGAGGACAGTTTTCCTCATTACAGGTACAAACTGATTTATAAACACAAGAACCGAATGTGACTTTTATTGTTAAATCTCAGCCTGAGATCAGTTCAGTTCTCTAACTCTACAGCAGCAGGAACTAAAATGCTGAACATATCAAATGAAGACTTTTTTTTTTGAAGATTTTTGAAAACTCAAAAGTAATAATATGGCGATAATGTTTTACAGAATAACAGGCCTTTCTCAGGGAAAATTATTACAAAACTTACAAAACTTATGCTGCAGTTTACAGGCTTGGAAGGATGTAAAATTCTGCTTTATGCTTCTGTTTGATAATTGTAATAATAATAATAATAATAATAATAATAATAATAAATTATTAATTAAAAATAACATGAAACATATTGCAGCCTCCGCTCTTTCTATCCTCAGTATATTAAAAATCATATTAAATTTTGTCAATGTAATATTTTAAATTCAAGGACATGCAAAAAAAAAAAACAGCTATGAAAATCTGAATATGTGTATATGTGTGTGTGTGTGTGTGTTTTAATAAAATGTAAAATAAAACTTTTTTTCGATGGGTGTTGGGAAGCACTGGTGCAGAGAGTAAAGTTGGAGTGAAGGAAAAACCATTTAATACCTCGTGCTAGAATATACGCAAACAATATTATGTAAAATTGTGTATGTTGTAAGCGTTATGTATATACACACAGTAATAAAACTTAAATTATGCTGTAGACGGAGTTCTCGGTGAGAGCTGGTGACGTACGAGTCGGCGTGATGGTAGTCAGAGTGAAATGGAAATTTAAATGAAGTGTGCTGGTTAACAAATGTAGTTTGTATTGCTGCGTGATTTCTGCAAAATTGGATTTTTGATGGAAAGTCATAAACTAACGAAGGCCGATATGTATACTAATATATAAAATAACATTTATGTGTGTGTGTATATGTATGTATAAATATATAAATGATATACAGATTTGTAAATCACACCAATAAAGCAGACTTTTGACTTTGACTTTGAGAGGGAGAGAGGGAGAGAGAGGGAGAGACAGAGAGAGGGAGAGAGGGAGAGAGAGACAGAGGGAGAGAGGGAGAGACGGAGAGAGGGAGAGACAGAGAGAGGGAGAGACAGAGAGAGGGAGAGAGAGACAGAGGGAGAGACAGAGAGAGGGAGAGACCGAGAGAGGGAGAGACAGAGAGATGGAGAGAGAGGGAGAGAGAGACAGAGGGAGAGAGGGAGAGACAGAGAGAGGGAGAGACGGAGAGAGGGAGAGACAGAGAGAGAGAGAGAGACCGAGAGATGGAGAGAGAGAGAGACAGAGGGAGAGACAGAGAGATGGAGAGAGAGACAGAGGGAGAGAGGGAGAGACAGAGAGACAGAAAGAGGGAGAGACAGAGAAAGGGAGAGACAGAGAGTGAGAGAGAGAGCGAGCAAGAGAGAGAGACAGAGGGAAAGAGAGACAGAGAGAGAGAGAGAGAGACAGACGGAAAGAGAGAGAGGGAGAGACAGAGGGAAAGAGAGACAGAGAGAGAGGGAGAGAGAGACAGAGGGAGAGACAGACGGAAAGAGAGAGAGGGAGAGACCGAGGGAAAGAGAGACAGACAGAGAGAGAGAGAGAGAGAGAGAGAACACCTTGGGCTATTTGTTGTTAAGATAAACTGTCTGTCAGCGCTTGAGCTGAAGAAGCTCGACGTCTCCATGGGGAAGACGAGGTGTGTGTTAAATTAATGCAGGTGTCTGAGCTGCGTTTCCTGCGATTACAAACGCGTTAACGAGGCTGCTTTTGTCCCCCTCTTCACTGTTCCTCGAGTGAGAAACCGTAACTTGGGAGTGAAATACTCCACAGAACAGCAGTACTCACCACCCGAGATGCAGTTACAGCCCTGACGCTGATTATTTTCCTGTAAAAGCACATCCCAAAGTATTTATTCTTCTTATACCACAGCGATTTGCCGATGAGCAAGATTTTTATTCGTTAACGAGTGAGTCGTCATACTTTTTATCCATTTATAGTTACGCTTGATGTTGTGGAACGTCCACGTTTCTCTCTCTTGACTCCTTGTAACAAAAACTTTTAAAGAAAATTCCTGTCAGACTTCAGGGTTCGAGTTATTGTGTATCATACATTACAGTCTCTGTTTTGGTGAAATAAAAAGGTTAGAGTAATTTATTTGACGAATTGGCCTGCGTGTGATATTTTAAAGGGCACGTCCCTGAGAAACTCGTTAGACTGATGTCCAGTGCACATGCCTTCAGCACACCTGACCTAGTGCACATGCCTTCAGCACACCTGACCACTTTTTTTAAAAGTTATTAAGTTAACCCGAAGAACCGGCGTCCCATCCAGAGTGTATTCCCGCCTCACATGCAGCGTTCCCGGGATAGACTCCGGATTCACTCATCGGGATGAAGCGCCCCTCTCCGGAAGACTTTATAAAGTTTTTCTTAGCAATATAAGTACAATAATAAAGTTCCATTCTTATGGCTTGTTAAAGCCACTCCTAAGAGAGAGAGAGAGGAAATAAGAGAAGGAAAGGAAAAGAAGAGAGAGAATTTAAAACAAAAATGAAAAGCAGTGAAAGAGAAAATATTATTCAAATGAGAATTAATTAATGAATATTAGTCATGTGTGCAAAAGCAAAGTACAGTTTGATGGCAAAACAGGAACGAGTCCAGTCATATGGGTGTCAGGTGACTGGGAATGACGTCGCCATTTTCTTTCATACCTACAAAAATCAGTCATTTTTAACACTTTTGTTACACTTTGTTACTCATTAATAATTGAAAGAAGTAATAGAAACATCTCGTTTTCTCCTCTCCCCACAGAGAAACTCTCAAATCTGAGCAACAGGCCATGCCTCAGACCAATCACATCCCAGCAAGCAGTAACAGCACCACCCACGCTGAGGTCCTGCACCAATCAGGGTGGGTGGAGACGACAGAGCGAGAGCCCAGACACGAGCAGGAGGTAGAGGCACGCCTGGAGGTCCCAGTCAAAGTTGTCTACAAAGGAGATGGAGATGCAAACGGTGTTTCTCTGGAATCTGGAGCTCCATCTCGAGCCACGTCGTCCGTTGCTACTCAGAGGAACGGCGTGCACGGTGAGCAGAACGGCGGCGTGGCGTATCAGAGGGGTCTCGCGTCCCGGGCAGACACGGAGAAAAACGTGCAGAGGAAGACAGCGCTGGCGCAGGTGGAGCACTGGGTCAAAGTTCAGAAAGGAGAGCCTAAAAGGTCAGTTCATACACTGAGAGGGCTGAGAGGGCATTAACTGAAAGAGCTCCCTCTACTGGTGGCAAACAACAACAACAACAACGTAGTGAGAATGCTTCTTAAACAGGAGCTCTGCATTCTCTCTGATTTTTTTTTTTTTTTTTACAAATATTGAATAAATCTCTTGTTTAACTGTTTGAGTCTTTTATTTAAGGAAGAGCCAAGAAAAGTGATAAATAATGAACAGTTCATTTATTACTAACAAAATAATACAACTTCATAGTTAATTATAAGAAAAATCATTAACAGTTTCTGTGAAGGCCATATGTATCATATGTAAACACTTTCATGACATGTTACGGATTTTTAATGCTGAGTAAAGATTTTCATACATGATTATAAGAATGTGTATAATGCCTTATGAATGCACTACAACATGATATAAACGTGTTCATAGAAATTGTTACCAAAAATCGAATCTAACGGACTATCATGAGGCACTCTGTGACTTTACTGCTGTTTATTCTGAGCGTAAATTAAAAATGCAAAAAAATAGATAGATAGATAGATAGATAGATAGATAGATAGATTATCTTTGTGATTGTTTCCAAGCACTTACTAAATAAAACCTGTATTCATCTGTTTCCACTGAAAGTAAAAAAGGTGCATTATTTTACTTTATTAAACAAAAAAGTGTTGTAGGTGTTTTGCATCACACACGTTATTTTCTGTGCTGCATTTTATTTATTTATTTTTTTTTACATTTTTTTAAGAGTTGATTTACTTTTGGAAAAGGTTGATGCAAAAACATGCAATGTTTAAACACAAGGCAGTTTCACAGTTAGGAAAAAAAAAACTTTTTTGTTTTGATCTTCCCTTTTTTAGATTATTGTTTCTTTTTTTTTAACTTCTTGTACTTCTGCATTTTAGAAATGTATAGAATTATAGAATGTGTGTGTGTGTGTGTGTGGGGGGGGGGGGCACAAACTTTTGCACGGAAATGCACATTGCATTGTAATGCAGATTCGCATTAATGTAAAGTACCTGTGATTTAGTGGAGTGTCATTTGAAAGCTGCATTAATTTCTATGTATCATAAGGAAAAGGAAAAGGATTTGAATGAAATCCAGTTTAAAGCACTGTTTTTTAACCGTTTGCTAACGACAAACATTTCATTTCATAATGTACGTCTTTCACTCTTTCCAGCCATCCTGTCTCGGAGTACACTCTCCCCAGACGCACTCCTCCCCTCCAACCCAAGCTGGTCATGACCGAGTCGTACCAGTCTCTCCCGAAGAGCGCCCGTCGTCCGTCCGCCAGCTCGCCACCGGTGCCCCGCGACATGCCCAGCGACTACAAGTACGCCCACGACCGTCTCAGCCACTTCCGCATGTCCACGGACGAACGTATCGCTGCTAAAGAGGGCATGGTGTGGCAGCTTTACGAGTGGCAGCAGAGGCAGCGTTTCCGTCACGGAGGTCCCGTGGTTCCGCCCGTCTTCACCTCGCCGGACTGCGTGGACGCGGCCTCCTTCAGGGTGATGCTGGAGGTCCCGCGCTCGGTGTCCGTGCCCCCTTCACCATGCGAAGTACCCCCCTCCAAACTTGCATCGCCCCGCAGACCTCACACTCCTGCGGACAGAGTGACGGTGCGACCCATCGACGAAGTATCGAGTGTGGACGTGGTCCGCTCCGCTTCACCGAGGGCCGTTTCCAAGGTAAGAGATTCTTATTTCAGAATCAGACTCAGACCTGGTGGCTGCCATCTTGTTTAAACCGGTTTTACTACACTGAACTGGTTCCACACATGGTCTAATAGGATTCACACTGGTTCCACCACTGTGTGTGTACTCTGTGTGTGTACTGTGTGTGTGTGTGGTGCTCCAAATACGTATCTGTATTCGGAATTAAACCCAGAAGTGGGCGTGGTCTAGGAACAACACATAGCAACTTGCAGAACATTTATTCAACTCCTAAAACTGTACAGTTCCTCAACCTCAGCTACATCGCTCGACTTCATAATCACTCTCACTCAGTGGAATTTTCTGGAAAGATTTCTGGAAGATCTAAGTGACGGAGTAAGCTAGGGAACTTTCTTTCAAAACAGCTGAGTCGTTCCCAAATCAAGGAATTCTTGATTACAGTTGACAACAGCAACCACCTTGTAATAACTGATCCTATTTATTTTAGTTTTTGGGTTTGTTACATCCTGGAAAGTGGAGTCAAAATGGACGCCTTTTTCATTATAGTGCATGTGAGCAATTCTGTGCATAGAAAACAACTCGAAACAAAGCTACTTTTAAAATATTCCCTCATGTCTTTCACTCATATTTCACTGTGTTTAACTTCTCTGATCAAGTTACAGAGAAAACTGCATCGTTTATACATCAGATATACAGAGCACTGGTTCAGACCCGTCACATCCATGATGCAGAAATATCATTCATAACACTGTTTTTAGACTTTTATACTTTTGTGCTCATTCACATTTCCCGCAAAATGTAACATCCATAACGCAGACAAATCGCTGTGTATTTGACGCACGTAAATTACTGACTCAGGGATCCTAGGCTTGTCGCATCCGTAAAGCTGGAATTGCCCTGTATGATTTTCTTTCCAGGAAGATTTTCTTTTAATAACGATGGAAAACAATCATTTAAAAATGACAAAAAACACACACACACACACACACAACGGAAAAGACAAGTTAATATCTTTTAAATGAGTTAAGTGATTATTTTTAGAGAGGCCCAGCAGGGAGATGAATAATTAATCAATAAAGATCGATAAATAAAAGCCGATTTCTTTTCTGAATTTCAGGCCAGTTTTTACAGAAATATGGTAGAAATACAGTTTTCGTTTCTGGAGCTCAGTAAGGCAGCGTTTTTACGTCAGGCTACAGGAGGAAACCCCCCCCCAAAAAAAAAGGTGCATCTCCTATTTGTGTCGTTAGTGTCCCGTTAAAATCGCTTGACAATAAAAAATCTTCACTCGCACAAGCAAAAAAAAAAAAAAAAAAAAAGGAAATAGTGCACTTCATTTTTATATCAGTGTCTGTTTCAAAACCGAATGTGTTCCTGTTCGCTTAGTGTGTATACAGGTTGTAGATCTGTGATCAAACACACACACACACACACCATCACTGCTTCAGTCACACTGCCAGCTCAGCATTAACCTGAGTACGAACTCACTAGTCACACATCCTCAACACACACACACACACACACACACACACACACACTACTGGCGTATAACAGAGGCAGGAAGACGAGTGCATGCTGTACCACTGAACATCAGCCTTCAGCCTTCAGCATCAGGTTTGAGTCATAACGAGCGATTTTATATTTTTGAATTAAATTATGCGATCTGTACTTTTCTCAGTTTCTCTAATAAACATAAAACACATTTTTTATTTAAAAAAAAATCACATTTGCATTAGGATTGTTATGATACTATCATTTTGTCTTTGATACTGATACTAATTCTCAATACCTAAACTACAGTAAGGGGAAAAAACCTTATTAAATTATTTATTATTATTATTATTATAAATTATAACGTTGTACTGTATATGAGTTTACTGGAGTCAGATAACGAGTTGCTGTAGTAAATGTGTGTTATTCGCTTTCCAGTGGATGTATATGGGACTGTTATTGCTTAAAAGTATATTAAAAAAAATTTTTAATCAAATTTTGACATCACACCATGTTTAAAAAAAATGAAAACTTATAAACAGACAAACAAACAAACAAACAAATAAACAAATCTCTACATATAGGATGTTACCAGGCACTTACATGCGTTAATAAATAAAACTCGTGTTTTATTAAACTGTTTTTTTTAAAATAATTGTACTAATTAGTACTACTAATTTGATAATAGTATAGAATTAGTAGTAATTAGTAAATACATTAAACATTTAAAAACATTTTTAAGGCTTGGCAAGGAATGAAACAAGAATTAATTTAAGTATTAATCAATCATTCAGGTTTTCTCTGTTTTATTAATTCTGTTATTAAGTATTAATTACATTTTATAATGATTTATTATAAGGTTTTTAATCTTATATATGTTTTAAATAGTGATTATTATTTGCTGATCATTGCTTTATTACCAAATCTTAATTCCCATGATCATGATGAAGCTGTAATATTTTAATAACATTTTTTTTTTTTGCTAAGTAGGCAGTCAAACATTCAGGTTAAAGAATTTCAAATTAAAATATTTATTTATTTATTTATTTATTTATTTATTTCAGACATGCACTTTGTTTTTTGCGAGCACAGTTTTTTCCCCCCAGTTTCATATCTTTGTGGAGAGTTTTTTTTTTTTTTTTTTTTCCAGCTCCATTGAGGATTGTTGAAAAGTTTGTTCTTAAACTGATAAAATTTCACTGAGGGCTTTTTCTTTAGCTCTCTGTAAACCACTCTGTCTCAGCTCACCCTGTTTTCTTCCTTCTGAGCTTCTATTTATATTAAATAATTTAAAAAATACTACGCAGCAAAAATCCGAGCTTTGGGAGCAGCAGCGGAAATCTGCACGGCTTCATCTGCTGTTAGCGAACAAAAGTTATGTTAAGAGGAGATCATTTATGTGTAATTAATGAAATCACTCGTTGTTTGTGGGTCGAGTGAAATGGTGGTGGTCTGGTGGAGAGATTCTGTGTCATAAGCAAAAATGTCAACTTCACAAAAAAAGAAAAAAATGTAAATAACAAACACAATAAATGTGTCATGCTAAACTGTTTAAGAATAACAAACACAAAAATGTGCCATGATAAATTATTTTAAAACGTGCACATTTTTCTGAAGATATACAGACTGAGGAAAAATTTAAAAATAAAAATAAAAATCCCCAAAATGTGGCATCTTAAAATTGTTAAAAAAAGCTTAAGCTATGTAGACAGAAAAAAAAATCAAATAAAAATAAAACCCAAAAAATGTGCCATGTTAAATTATTAAAAATATACACACTTTTTTTTCAAATATATACCAATAGGGGGAAAATGTGTCAAAAACATATAGTGAACAACTTTTTCCAAAGATATACAGATAGAAAAAAATTCAAAAAAGCAAAAAAAAAAAAAAAAAACCCCAAAAATATAGTTTGTAAAAACGTCAAACTTAAAACCAGAAATCTCCTGTAGCTGTATAATAGTATACGTTTTGTATTGTTTATTAGAAATGTCTGTTTCTTCGTTGATTTTTGTGTTTTTATCCTCACAGCCGGTACAAATAGACAGAAGATCGATGCCAACGATGGGCTACATCACACACACCGTCAGTGCGCCGAGCTTACACGGAAAAACGGTGCGTCAACTTAAATGTGTCTTCTGATTTTTTTTTTTTTTGGGGGGGGGGGTCTATACAGATAGTTGTGGCTTAATTAAGAGGTGGAGTGTAAAGTCAGAGTGGTATATGTAGGTGGTATATGAGATGGTGTCTGAGGTGGATCATGAGGTGGTGTATGAGATGGTGTATAAGGTGGATCATGAGGTGGTCTATGAGATGATGTATGAGGTGGATCATGAGGTGGTGTATGAGGTGGTGTATGAGATGGTGTATAAGGTGGATCATGAAGTGGTCTGTGAGGTGGTGTATGAGGTGGTCTATGAGGTGGTGTATGAGGTAGTCTATGAGGTGATGTATGAGGTGGTCTATGCGGTGATCTGTGAGGTGGTGTATGAAGTGCTCTGTGAGGTGGTGTATGAGATGGTGTATGAGGTGGTGTATGATGTGGTCTATGAGGTGGTCTGTGAGGTGGTGTATGATGTGGTCTATGAGGTGGCCTGTGAGGTGATGTATGAGGTGGTGTATGATGTGGTCTATGAGGTGGTCTGTGAGGTGGTGTATGATGTGGTCTATGAGGTGCTCTGTGAGGTGGTGTATGAGATGGTGTATGAGGTGGATCATGAGGTGGTCTGTGAGGTGGTGTATGAGGTGGTGTATGATGTGGTCTGTGATGTGCTCTATGAGGTGGTGTATCAGGTGCTCTTTGAGGTAGTCTGTGAGGTGGTGTATGAGGTGGTGTATGATGTGGTCTGTGATGTGGTCTATGAGGTGCTCTATGAGATGGTGTATGAGGTGAATCATGAGGTGGTCTGTGAGGTGGTATTTGAAGTGGTCTATTAGGTGGTGTATGAGGTGGTCTATGAGGTGGTCTGTGAGGTGGTGTATGAGATGGTGTATGAGGTGCTCTGTAAGGTGGTGTATGAGGTGGTCTGTGAGGTGGTGTATGAGATGGTGTATGAGGTGGTCTGTGATATGGTTTATGAGGTGGTGTATGAGGGATGTATGAGGGGTGTATGAGGTGGTCTGTGAGGTGGTGTATGAGGTGGTCTGTGATATGGTTTATGAGGTGGTGTATGAGGTGGTCTGTGAGGTGGTGTATGAGGTGGTCTGTGATATGGTTTATGAGGTGGTGTATGAGGGGTGTATGAGGTGGCCTGTGAGGTGGTCTATGAGGTGGTGTATGAGGGGTGTATGAGGGGTGTATGAGGTGGTCTGTGAGGTGGTCTCTGCGGTGGTGTATGAGGGGTGTATGAGGGGTGTATGAGGTGGTCTATGGGGTGGTCTGTGAGGTGGTGTATGAGGGGTGTATGAGGTGGTCTGTAAGGTGGTGTATGAGGGGTGTATGAGGGGTGTAAGAGGTGGTTTATGAGGTGGTCTATGAGGTGGTGTATGAGGTGCTCTATGAGGTGGTGTATGAGGTAGTGTATGAGGTGGTGTATGAAGTGGTCTATGAGGTGTTTTATGAGGTGGTGTATGAGGTGGTCTATGAGGTGGTGTATGAGGTGGTGTATGAGATGGTGTATGAGGTGGTGTATGAGGTGGTGTATGAGGTGGTCTGTGAGGTGTTTTATGAGGTGGTGTATGAGGTGGTCTATGAGGTGGTGTATGAGGTGGTGTATGAGGTGGTCTATGAGGTGGTGTATGAGGTGGTGTATGAGATGGTCTATGAGGTGGTGTATGAGGTGGTGTATGAGGTGGTGTATGAGGTGGTGTATGAGGTGGTCTATGAGGTGGTGTATGAGGTGGTGTATGAGATGGTGTATGAGGTAGTGTATGAGGTGGTCTATGAGGTGGTCTATGAGGTGGTGTATGAGGTGGTCTGTGAGGTGTTTTATGAGGTGGTGTATGAGGTGGTGTATGAGGTGGTCTATGAGGTGGTGTATGAGGTGGTGTATGAGGTGGTCTATGAGGTGGTCTATGAGGTGGTGTATGAGGTGGTGTATGAGATGGTGTATGAGGTAGTGTATGAGGTGGTGTATGAGGTGGTCTATGAGGTGGTGTATGAGGTGGTCTATGAGATGGTGTATGAGATGGTGTATGAGGTGGTGTATGAGGTAGTGTATGAGGTGGTGTATGAGGTGGTGTATGAGGGGTGTATGAGGTGGTCTGTGAGGTGGTGTATGAGGTGGTCTATGAGGTGTTCTATGAGGTGGTGTATGAGGTGGTGTATGAGGTGCTCTATGAGGTGGTCTGTGAGGTGGTGTATAAAGTCAGGAAGTTCAGCTCCTGATTTCGATCCCTGTGACCTCGGGGTCATGTCCTGAACCCACTCTCTCTCCTCCTCCTCGCTCTGCAGCCGGAGGAGCTGACCCTGCTCCTCGTCCAGCTCAGGAGACACCAGGCCAAGATGGCCGACGCATTCGCTCACCTCCACAACGACGGCCTCTCAGGTCCCAGCCTGCAGGTTAGAGGGTCAGAGGTCACAGGGGTCAGAAGATCCTTAAACCAGATCAGACCCTGTTGCATCGTGGCTCTTTTTTTTTAATACCCCAAATCCCCTTTTCTCCCTCTCTCTCTGTGCCCTCGTGTGCTCACCTGTGCTCAGTGGGTCGTGGTGTCATGGCCGTGATGTGATGATGATAGCAGTAGCTGGCATGGACAGAGAACGAGCCACGGCTTGCAATGTTGTCAAAACATGCATTATGCATTATTTAAAAAAATGTTTTTCCTTTCTTCTTTTATTATTATTATTATTATTATTATTTTACGGAACTTTCAGAATGATGTCATGCACTCTGGTTGTTTTCAAGCATGTTGCTTGTGTCTGCATTCACAAAGTTAAATGTTATACAGTTTTGAAATGTTTGCATTTATGGTTAAAGAAATGTAACTTTTTAATTCAACAGGCTTTAGAGGCTAAAATAGGAAATCTTTGTGAAAAATATTACCTGGATCACCTGAATGCATGTTTCAGTTTTAATTTTAACTTTCTGTATATTAATATAAATAGTTTCTATATGAGCCGGAACTCAGTCGTTGCAAAATTTTATAATTAATTGGTCGAGAAAAAGAATGTTTTGTACCTTTGAGATAATATGACGAAGATACAGAAAATATTAGTGTTTTCGATTTCAGAGAAGGTGCATGTTTATCACCAAAAACAAACAAACAAACAAACAAACAAACAAACAAACAAGTATGTAATCAGTGCAAAAGTTTGCTCTCCCATCTGAATGTGATCAATCTTCTCTCGCGTTTCATTTATAAAATAATTAGAAATAATTTATAACTATAATAATTATAACACTGGCTTCTTTAGAGGATCATGACAAAATGTTTTGCTTTATGTTGTCTTGGTGCATTAATATATTAATATTTAAAAGTTTATATTTCGGTAAAATAGAACTACGTGGTCCTTTTTTCTCTTCAAAAAGTATTGGGGGATGCAAACTTTTGCACACAGCTGTATTATAATGTACGATGTTCTACAGATGATAACTTTGTAGGTGGATAAACAGAATAAACAGTAAATTCTCAGAACAACGATATATGAATACGACTTTTTGTAAGAGGATTAAAAACCAAAAACTAAAATAAAAAGAAATAAAGAAAAATAATTTTTTGTTATAAAACAGCAGCACAATTAACCCAGTCTTGAGTAAAAGGCTCCATTTTCCCCAAAAAACACTTTTTTTCTTACTTCTGGTTTCAGTTTATTCCTAGATTATTTGGCTAAAGTTAGTAAAAAAATAAATCTGGAGGAAAAAAAATCGAATAAGTTGAGATCGATTGAGACGTGTCAGTGTCAGTGTCAGTGTAGCATGTACTGTATTCTTTACAACTTCCTGTCATGTGACCTGTCTCTTGTTTCTCCGCTTAAAGGCAGATGATACGTACATGCAGCTGAAGAAAGACTTGGAGTATCTTGACCTGAAGGTGAATTTTTTTTTTCCACTTTCTTCTTTAGCTGTTTTTCTGTCTCCGGTTGTGCGGCCTCTTATTGCTCTGCCGGTCGAGTTTGCGTTCGCCAGTTTTCAGTGCTCGATTAACGTTAATGCTATCATTGTTATCAATATCTTAAAGAGCGCATGATTATCGTGAATTTCCTGGTATTGATCCCAGATCAGCATTCAGCACACTGAAAAGTTAAGGTATAAATAAAAGGATACGTGCTGAGCTGTAAGTGTAAACGTATGCCGGGAGACGGGGAGAGTAATGGTCTCTGTGCTGCACAGCTCGTCTCTGCGCTGTTGTCCAATGGAATTGAAGGTCAGAAATGTTGAAAAGCTCCTTTTGAATGAATTCTTCTCTTTTTTCCCCCCTTTTTTTTTTCGTAATGCCTTTAAATGCTTCTAAAGCCTTTGCTCTTAATTGCCTTTGAATCCGTTTTTTGATTTTTTTTTTTTATTCTCTTTCTTTCTTGTCACTTCATGTTTGCCAACATATTTGGTCCCACTTCTTATCGACTGTGAAAATGGTCCCTGTCTTCAAATCAAAAGTCAAATAATTGTCATTTTTTCACCTGCAAAATCTTAAACAGTCACATATTTGCCACGCGCCATGATGTGCCGATTGTCATTGTTATCACTGATGTTAAAAAAAAATTTAAAAAAGACCCTTTAATATTTCAGGTCCCTCAAATACTTGGGCGCATACTTTGGAAATACTTTAACTTGTGATTATTGGTTTGACCTACACCTCTGACAAACACACATTCTTTGAGGAACGTAGCTTCAGATGAATGAAAAAAAAATGTATTCAGTTGAAGCACTCGTCCATTTGCACAATAATCTTCGAAAACTCTTCACGGTGCCGTACATCTAGTTTGAATATAAGGACGTACATCGTGGTGAGGTTATTAATTCAGCAGGTTTTTTAATTAAAAGTGGTTTCGAGTGAGGCAGAAATCCAGCTGTTAAAGGAGCCAACAGCGATCCAGTGCAGTTTAGGAAGAACAGATACAAATACGTACAAAAAAAAAGTTTTTCTTAACCATAAAACAAATTCTGGAGCAAATCAGTCGACGTGTAGCTTTGATTGTTGCCACATGTAAGGCATAAAACTCTCCGACAGGGTGGTGTGTTAAAGCAGAGTTTCTGTAAAGACCCCGAATTCGATTATTTTCCTGCAACAGCACGTGTTTTATTCCTCTTATACCACAGCAATTTGTCCGACAGTTGCAATTTATATTCATTAAAGAACGACGCATAAGATGTGACTTTTAAAAGGTTTATAGTTACATTTGCTGCTGTGGAACACCCATGAGACAAGTTAGTTCCTGTTCTCACTTACGTTATAGCAGCTGTAAACAGTTGATCCCTCACCAGCCTCTCTTTTTTTCTCTCTCACAGCTTGTCATGTTAGCGAGAAACCGCAAAGAAGCGTAAACTCCTCTGTCCTGAAGAGCTCGAAAACTTAAAGCTAAACTATAGAACCAGCGCTACTGAATTCTGGATTCTGATTGGTCAGAAGTGTTGATTCGTAATACATTTGTGATTCATTGTAAAATTATCTTCCAGTATCGTTATATGTTGGAGTACTAAACATATACGGATACGGATACGGATACAGATACAGATTCGGATACGGATACGGATACAGATACGGATACGGATACGGATACAGATAGTGGCATTGTATTAAACCCATAATCTGGAAATGGAAAGTGCTTTTCAGGGATAATTTTAACAGCTAGTTTGGATTTAGTTTTAGTTTTATTCTTGTGCTCAAAAATACATAATAGTTTTAATCATGTTTTAATTATTTAGTTATGATTAGTCAGGATTTTAGTCTAGATTTAGTTGATACGAACTGTATTCTTTTAATGCAATACCTTCCCAAGTTTTAATTCCTTAAATTTTTAAATGAAACACCAGCTTTATCATCAATCTGCTCTTTCATTCAGTGGCTCCTGATTGGTCAGAAGGTGTTGATTCATTTTCTATAACAGCACCTCTGACAGTAGCGCAGCTGCAAATCACAGGTTTCTATACATTAATGCGCTCGTTCTGATACGCTATCGTTTCTATAGTAACAGCTCGTTCACAGGGACTTGTACGGCAGACGCTCCATTCATAATAAACGATTTAATAAACGTATGCAATCGTTAAACTGTGAAGAGATGTTTATTTAACATTTATGGAAGGACTTTATGCTTCTTTGCAGTTTCTTGGTAACAAAAGATGACAAGCTGCATTTTTTGTCTTATTAGCTTGAAGAGAGAGAAAAAAGAGAGGCTGATGAGGGAGCGACTGTTTATTGCTGCTATAACGTAAGTGAGAACAGGAACGCTGGCAGATTGCTGAGATACAAGAGGAATAAAAGACTTGGGGAGGTGCTGTTATTGGAAAATAACCAACTTTTGGGTGAAAACAGTGACCCTTCTTCATTATTTATTCTTAAAACACGGAGTGTGTTATTCTTTACCTGGTGTTTAACAGGTCACAGGACGGGAAGTGTTGAAGGACAGCAGACCTCCACGGCCGGTTAAAATAGCCGAAAGCGACGTTGATGTAAGCGATATTTTCACATCTCTCTATTTTCTTTCATTTTTTTCCCCCCATGCTTTGCAATAGCAGCAGTGAGAGCATGGTCCAGTTAGGCTTCAGTATTGTGTTGAGGTACACGCAGGCATTCGAGACTCCCTGACGAAATGAAAAATATCGACAGGCTGCTGTTATTTTCTCTCAATATAAAAAATACACACAGTGGGATTTTTTATATTTTAAGCTCATGCATTTTTCCGTTTGATTTTTGTAGTTTCTCTCTGTGTTTGTTCTCTTTCGCCCGCTTTTGGTATGATTGGAGGTAAATAATCTGAAATGCTCAGCTTTTCATCATTAAACATTGTTCCAGTTTAACAATTTATAAGAATTTTGCTGGTGGGTTTTTTGGCAGTCGTGAATTTTTAATGCTGTTAAAGCAACAATATCATGCAGTAAACTAACAACAGCTTAATAATTCATCGGACGGCATAATAAACAGAGTGGAGGATAAAAAGTCTATAAACTCGGCTTTTTTGCCTTGCTTTTTGTGTGTGTGTGTGAGAGTGTGAGTGTGTGTGTGCACACTTTAACCCAATTTTTGAAGTCTGTTTGTTTGTTCTGCAGTATAATATCACCAGAATTGTCATGAGGAGATTTGTGTTTTCTGGGTTTTATGGTAATGACAAAAGAAAAAAATGACATGAAAAAAAAGACGACCCAAACTCTCTCTTCTCTCTCTCGAGTGTGTGTATGTGTTTGTGTGTGTGTGTGTGTGTGTGTGTCTGTGGAGGTTTCAGAGCTGCTTGTGTTTTATATCCGTTTATGAAATTCTTTTTAAGGTGAAGCTGAGCAGATTGTGCGAACAAGATAAAATCCTTCAGGAGCTGGAGATGAGGATCCGCACGCTCAAAGAGGACAAGGTCTCACTCTTTACATTTCTGCCCAAGAGTTGATTTCATTTACTAATGCAGCATTAACATTCCAGATTTTATATCTAATAATATAATCCTAAAATAAATGGAGCACCAAAACTATATATAAAAAAGAATCACATAAATGGTTTAACAGAAAATTAATAAAATACAGAAGAACTCATAATACACGTGATAATATTTTGATTTTCTTTAGGTTACTTTTACATTTACTTTTTTTTTTTTTTTACGGTTAAGAAAAGTTAAACATAATTTAAAATATATCATTTTATATATATATAAAACTATACTAACAATATATTACTATTTTAATTATTATTATTATTATTTTTTGCATTTTCTAATGATCAGCTTCAGCTTATTTTCTCTCCCGAGGTGAAATGAACATTTGTTTTTAAAAAGTCTTATTTTTTTACTTTTATTTATCAGCAGTTTTCTTATTGCTTTGTTGTTTCCTATGTTTTGTGTGTGTGTGTGTGTGTATTTCCATAAATTACATTTATACTGCTAATAATCAACAGTTAAACTGGACGAAGCTCCAAATTTTTGATTTATATTAACAACAAAATGTCCGGAACAAATTTTTTTTTTTTTTTTTAAGAAATGTAAATAATTTCTTAATACATTTCTTAATACTTTCTTCACGAAATTCATTAAAGTATTCAAATTGATAAACTGTGCTGGAAAAAAAAAACAGTTAACAATTTTTAACTTTTGAATTTTTAAATTTTGACATAAACTGAACAGCGCTGTTTCCACACTGTACACACACACATGAAAGATCTGGAAGCTTCTCCACTTTCTGAAGGCTAAATTAAACCCTGATAATCACTGAGAAGGATGTGTATCACGTAGATTCAAAATAAATGTGACAGTTGCAATGAGTCATCTCTCCCTCTCTGTCTCTTTCTGTCTCTTTCTGTCTCTCTCTCTTTCTCTCTGTCTCTCTCTCTCTCTCTCTCTCTCTCTCTCTGGCTGCAGGATAAGTTAGAGTCGGTTCTGGACGTGTCCCATCAGCAGATGGAGCAGTACCGGGACCAGCCGGCCCACGCCGAGAAAATCGCCTACCAGCAGAGACTGCTGCAGGAGGACGTCGTGCACATCAGGGCCGATATTTCCCAAGTGTCCACGGTGAGACACACACACACACACACACACACACACACACACACATTAAAAAAATGTTAGGAATCTAAGCTATTAGTTATATTAAGGTGATTTTATATATTTATTTATTTTAATGTTATAAAAACGCAACCAGCACAAGGCCGTATTCAGAGTTGAGTTAAGTGTGTAGTTAGGATTATGCTGCAGTTCATTGTACTTGGAACTCGGAAAAAGTTCCACATCGATTTTCCTGCATTCCGATCTAAACACGCTTCGGCTCGGAAGAGCACAGATGTCCAGAGCAAGGTCATGTTTGCATGGCTAGTCTTTCAATTTGATATAAACATGTTATGAATAAAAAGATGTACATGATTGCTTTCTGTGTGATGAGCAATGAGTAACGGTGTACAAGACAACTCAACTGATCTTCTCCGTCTTTGCTTGTAAAAATGATCTGATTGGGTTGAAATCAACAGGATTAGGTCACACACATGAACTTACAAAGCTGTTAAGACGCATTTTCACAGCACAAAAGCTGCATATTTATGATGTAGAAAATGATGCAAACCGAAATGTGTTTCCTGTTGGCTGTGTGTGTGCCACCATATTGTTGTGACAACAGGCGTGTGTTTTAAATCAGAGAACTCGGGTTAGATGGATGCTGCCCGAGATTCCGACTGGGAATTCCGAGTTGAATGACTGTTCCATTGCACATTTCCATGTCAGAGGTTGAATTTTTCAGAGTTCTCAGTATAATGCGTTGCAGCATTAATACAGAAATTATACACACTGGTGTTCAAGACATAATCACAAAGCTACATGAGAGCTACACACATGGGACGGAGTTTGAGAAGAACAGAGACGTGTCTCAGTTACGCTCGATTCTGATCTTGAACTTAAGCGCATTTTTCTTGCGTGATATCGGCTCGAGTCAGGAGCAGGATAAAGTCCAGCGCCACTGTCTGACTGTTTGATGTAACCACAGTGCTGAAATTTATGTTTTGGCTGCAAAATCACTCAAACATGCTATGGAATGTCATGGAAGCTGATTTTAAATATATAAATATGATAATTTGAATTAATAAATGAATGAATGCAGTGATTAATGTGATAATTATAACTAGGACTATTCATGTAACAGTCTATTGGTGATATACTAGACTCCTGTTAGATTTATTTCAATGCTCGGCTCAATGCTTCTCATTCATATATCATTATATTAGTCTTTTAATTTTTTTTATTTTTAATTTGCCTCTTGCTTTTCCTTCTTCAGTCCATATTTTCTATCTCTGTTTTTTTTTGGGTTTAAAGGCGAGACAGTGGTCTAGGCGCTATTGAAGCACCGATGCTTCTACCCCGAGGCAACGTCTGAGGCGTGAACTACACGCAGATGATTTTAATAATCTGAATAGGGAGTGCAGAAAATTGACTTGAGCATGTGCGTAACCCGACTCTGAATATGAGGAACTTTCCCCACGTAAATGTTGATGTAACGTTTAGATTTAAGGCTTATGATTAGCATTGTTCACATTTTGAGGAAAATGTGAAGCGTCGTCACGACGCAGGCAGGTACGCCGGCCAGCCTGAACACGGGTGTGTTGTGTTGTGTTGATCAGGAGATGGAGAAGGCGTGGACGGAGTACAGCAGGTTGGAGGCGGATGTGGAGAGATTGCGATCGGCGTTGCAGGAGCAGATGAACCGCAGCAGCCTCTCGCAGGTCCATACATCACACCACCGCTTTTCAAAACACTCACCATCCCAATATTTTCCAAATTACGAATGCTTTTTTAAAAAAATATATAATTATTTGAAATAGATTTTTTTTAAATAGAACTGTCACTCCGGGTATTTAAAAGCCTCCAGCGCCTTGAATTGGCTTTGAAATACTTTTTTTTTTTTTTCTTTCTTTATACATGTTGGAAATATTTGGTCCCACTTGACATTGACTACGAAAAATAGACATTCTTAATAGTAGTAATGCTTTGGATGGTGATTTGTTACTCTCTTCTTTTATTTGGTATGTTTGGTATGACGACCAACAAAGATCTCTCTTTTTCCACTTTTACTATAAACTAGAAAGTTTGGTGCCTGGTCACTGGTTCAGTACTTAAAGTTCCATTTGGATCATTTTTTGATGAAGTTGGATCCAACAGAAATATATAATAGGTGTTTAGCAGGACTGTTTCTTGCTTATTAATGAAACATAGCACAAAAATGCTAATCTTTAGTAGACTGATTGAATAACACCTTCTATATAAAGTCTTTATTTTTATCTTCTTGATGAAGCAGTACTAGCTTTTTTTTCTTAGGGAGGTGAAGAAGAACTCAAAGAGCACCTATTTATAATTAGCCATTAAATGCCATGTTAGTAACAACCAGCTGTTTGGCAGATTAGCACAAAAGGCATAAAAAAGCAGCTCCTGACGATTTCCAAATCTCACTGGAGCTACAGTTGGAGTCGTGTTTTTGTGGTCAAATGAAACCAAAATAGAACTTTTTCCTCCTGAACACCGTCAGCATGTTTGGTGTAAAACAGGACTAAATACAAAGGAAGAAAAAAAAAACCTGATGATGTGTGTTGCTTTGGTGAAGATCAATGGCATCATGATTTCTGCTAAGCACCAGGATATATTAACCCAAACCCTGGCTGCCTCTGCCAAGAGGTTATGACCTGGCTGTAGATGGAGCTTTCTGCAAGATTGTGTTCCCAAACTTGATTGTTGTAGTATACACAAAGGTTAGTTTCAGTTCTAAAAGCTGATTGGCTGAGCCGTGTTTGTAAAATCTTACACACACACACACACACACACACACACCTGAATGAAATGAATTGTGTATTAATGTACCAGGTTTTAAACAGAAGGCGATCCTTCTGTCCAAAGCACGCTGTTAACATTGTGTGATGGAAGAATTGTTTACTGTGAATATTATTGATAATAAATGTAGTTATTTATTAAACAGTGGATTTTCTCATGGCGTGGTGGCTTAATGGTTAGCCCTGTTGCCTCGCACCTCGCACCTCCAGGGGTGGGGGTTCGAATCTCGCCTCCAGTCCAAAGTCATGCACTGTAAGCTGATTGGCATTTCCAAATTGTCCTTGTGTGTGTGATTGTGCTCTGCGATGGGCTCTGTGTAGGATAAACGCCACAGAGACTGGATGGATTTTGTCACTGTTTTATAAAAGCAGTATAAGCCGCTCAAGGCCGTGCCTTACAGTCATTTTATACCCATGATAAATCTCCATAATGCACTTCTTCTCGTTTTTTTTTTTTTTTTTTTTTAATTTTAACTTTATTTTGTGACGACCATCTCAGTCTGACAAACCTGGGAATATAAAAGAGGCTCAGAATGTGTCCCAGATCCTCTAGACATTCAGCATTGTGCAAAAGTCTAAATACAAATTTTGTTCTAAGTGTTTATTTTATGACTTCTGCGTTATTGAGTCAATAAAAAAAAAATTGATTCCAAACATTACTTTTCCAACCAAAAAAATTAAACGTTACAGGGAAATATTTGTATGGCAGTAAAGAAAGCAAAATATTACATAATACACCAAATCATAATGAAGTCTGTCTGGATTTATCTGCAAAGACACAAAGAGCTTCGACAGTCAGAGTCTCCAGAAGAACTGTGGCAGATTCTCCAAGATGCTCAGAAACACTACTCACTTCCTTATAAAAAAAATTGCTTTTAATAGTGGATTTTCAAATGTTCAGATGTTTAATTTAATTCATTTTGAAGGCATCTTTGCTTTTATAGGATTTCTTTTGCACAGTACTGTATTTCCAACCTTGTTAAACATCGCAGAAAGACCACAGTGCTATTATTCTGTCCACATATTAAGTGTAGAGGTGCCAATAATTTTGAAACCAGTGTTTCTCCTTACAGCAGGAGAAAAGCCAGCTGAGGAAGGAGCTGTGGCGCATCGAGGATGTGATGGCGGGTCTGAGCTCGAGCAAAGCGAACTACAAAATGATTGTCGACTCCGTGCAGAACCCAGGTGAGCACGGGGCAGTTCCGCCCGTCATCGCCCTCACGCACCGGAGCCACGCCCGAGGTACTCACGCCCGTCTCTCATATACACTATAGCATTCATCTGAGTGTGCTCGCGTTCACTGGCGGTGTGTGTGTGTGTGTGTGTGTGTGTGTGTGAGGCAGAGAGGAAACTCGTGCCTTCGGCGTTGTCTCCATCTGTGCCTTCTATCATGGCGGGAGAACCGAAACCGGCTCAGTCCAGTCCTCACCTCAGTCCAGTGCAGCCCAGCGTTCACACCTTCCAGTTCTCCCAAACTCTCCACAAGCCAGTATGGGTAAGAAACGTCCACGTTCTGTCCCTCGACTGTGTTAATGGTGTAACGCTGGTATTTTTTCATGTTGGTTGTCCATAATTTAATGCTCATGAATGAAGGAATGTGCTCTGATGTGGGTGAAGATTAATATATAAGACAATACCTCGGAATCTTCTCCGATACGACGTAGCAGTCTCTGGCGTCGGCCCGCCGTCAATTCACGAGTCATGATTATCTGTTCTTTTTTTAATGATTGTTGCTGATTCATTTCAGTTGTTGCCCTTTAAATCACTGCATCGATCCACTGATCATTACACCCCTAATTACCACAGACGCAACACCAGAACTGTATTTTCCACAGTTTTTTTTACAACACTCTGTCCTCCATCTTGGGATCCTGCGATCTGATTGGTCAGTACGTGTAATGTATGTTAACTGGGAAAAACAAATCATTGGCAAAAGGAACGAGAGGAGCCGATTTGTTCTGATGTCATAACAGCATGGCTAACCACACCTCTCGATAAACCTCTAGACAATGTATTCGAGTTAGCCCCGCCTCTTTTTTATGTTTACTCCGCTATTCGCCAGGTTACCTTTCGCACCTATTTTTATGTATAGGTTGTGATCTAATATTTTCTTGTGCTTGTGTTACGATGATGAAAATTCACACATTTCACACACTTACAATAATTATATTTAAAATTAATTTTAGAGAGTTCATGTTCATGCGCGAGAAAGAAAAAGAAAAGAAAAAGGTCTGATAAATGTTTACGCAGAACGATTTATAAAAATCTGTAATAATACGTAGCTGCATATATTGTTTGTTTTTTTTTGCTTTCTTTTCTTTTGTGTTTTCTTTTCTCATATTGTTGATTATTGGGATTATTGGGATTTATTGGGGTGATGTTGAGTATTTCAACACGAATGTCTTGCAGTTTTATTGCCAAAAGAAATGGCACCCATCCAGTGAGCATTATTGACGTTAAATCCGTGTTAATTGACGTATTGCTGCGATCAGATCAGATCTCTGAAGGCTTGTTTGGACTCTTTCCAGACTGAAGAAGACGCTCCACCCAGACCTCCCCTCCCCCACCTCTACAGTCCAGATGACCTCCCTCCGGCCATCCCGCCCCTTCCCAAGGAGACCTCCGTCATCCGCCACACGTCCGTCCGCGGCCTCAAGCGTCAATCCGACGAGCGCAAACGTGACCGTGAGATTGGACAGTACCCCAACGGAGACAAGGTGGAACTGCGGACGTTCCTCAGTGAACCTGAACTTCTGGGAGTCACGGGACAGATGAGTGGTTTGGGGCAAGATGGAGGCTACCAGACCTTACCAAGCAGAGGTAATGTTCATGTGCCATGCCGTTGCCGTTGCCGTGGTGATGAGCAGGAGTTTGGATTTTGATAGGTTCTCCAAGGTTAGAGCGAGAACGCTGTATAACGTGTGCACAGTTGCTGATTAAACCCGTTTCTCATCTCATCACCAGGTGTGACAGGTTCTTCATCCAGACTCCATCAGTCCACAAACATCTCCTCATACGTCACCCTGAGGAGAGGAACCGACACATCCAGCTTAAAGGTACAACTCCAAGCTGGTACTACCATGAAGGAGCACAGACCATAATAATCACACCGAGATACGTTTCCATGGAGATTAGAAAGAAAGGTTTAGATTTGCTATAAAATAGTGAGCAGATGAAAAGAAGAAAAACTATTCAACAGATTGCATTAAATAATTCTTTCTTTCTTTCCTTTTACTCTCCCATTTTTAACCCACCTTTCTTTCCCTTGTTTGTCTTTTTCCCCATTCTCTTCTTCTTCTTCTTCTTCCTTTCTTTCTTTCTTTCTTTCTTTTCTGGCCTTACTTATTTCCTTTTCCCTTTCCATTTCCCTCTCCCTTCTTTTTTACTCACCCTTTCTTTCTTTCATTCTTTCTTTCTTTTACTTCCTTCCATCTTTCCTTCCTTCCTTCCTTCCTTCCTTCCTTCCTTCCTTCTTCCCTCCCTTCCTTCCTTCCTTCCTTCCCTCCCTTTTTTCTCTCTTTTATACCCACTCTTTTCTTCTTCCTCTTTTTCTTCTTTCATTTCCTTCCTTCCTGCCTTCCATCCTTTCTTTCTTCCTTCCTTCCTTACTTCCTTCCCTTCCTCTCTCCCTTTTATTTCCTTCCATCTTTCCTTCCTTCCTTCCTGCCTTCCATCCTTTCTTTCTTTCTTCCTTCCTTCTTTCCCTTTCTCTCTCCCTTTTATTTCCTTCCATCTTTCCTTCCTTCCTTCCTGCCTTCCATCCTTTCTTTCTTTCTTTCTTTCTTTCTTTCTTCCTTCCTTCCCTTTCTCTCTCCCTTTTATTTCCTTCCATCTTTCCTTCCTTCCTTCCTTCCTTTTCTTTCTTTCTTTTCTTTCTTT
Source organism: Pangasius sanitwongsei (assembly GCA_037576675.1). Lineage (NCBI taxonomy): Eukaryota > Metazoa > Chordata > Actinopteri > Siluriformes > Pangasiidae > Pangasius > Pangasius sanitwongsei. The sequence goes on along the minus strand of CM075013.1, from coordinate 1,370,386 downwards.
CTTTCTTTCTTTCTTTCTTTCTTTCATACCCACTCTTTTCTTCTTCTTCTTCTTCCTCTTTTACTTCTTTCATTTCCTTCCTTCCTGCCTTCCATCCTTTCTTTCTTCCTTCCTTCCTTACTTCCTTCCCTTTCTCTCTCCCTTTTATGCCCACCCTTTTCTTCTTCTTCTTCATCTTCTTCTTCTTTCCCTTTCTGTTTTTTTGTTTTTTCCCCCACCCACTTTTTCTCCTCCTTGTCCCACCCCCCGACTCTTTATTGACCAGGAGAGACCAAAGAGTGCCTTGGAGCGTCTGTACTCGTCCGAAGCGCCGCCGCAGCAGCAGCGAGGTCGCATGAGCGCTGACGAGCAGCTGGAGAGGATGAAGCGCCACCAGAAGGCGCTAGTGCGAGAACGCAAGCGCACCCTGAGCCAGGGCGAGCGCCAGGCGTCTTCATCTCGCCCTCCTTCCTCTTCCTCACGGCCCGTTTCTGCAGACCTGGGATCAGTACGTTAGAGCTCAGCTCTTTATCACACAAACCACATGAACAGCTTGTGATTTTTCGCAATAAAATGCTAACGTTTAAAACCAGCGAATGACTGGAGCAGAGGCTTTAGCAGGTGAGTGAGTGTTTCGCGGAAGTGTCAGAAACAGGAAATGAGGTCAGCGAGAGGACATTAAGGGCTTAAGAGGACGGAGTTGTGAATGTCGTGAATGTGTAGAAAGGAGAAACGAGGGATGTGCCGAGGTTTTCTGTGTACGGAATTAAAGAAGAAAACGAGTGCCTTGATTTTCACGATGCCAATGAACAACAAAGCGCTCTCGTCTGTGAGAGGCGTAATTAATTACCGATTTAACGATTTCATTAAACACAAAGCACAGCTACTAATGATGATGTGTTTAAATCATAACATTGTTTGTTATAACGACTTTAACGACGTGATTCTGCGCTTTAAGAGTGGTGTTGCTGTGTACGGCTAAACCAATCACACGTGTGTGTGTGTGTGTGTGTGTGTGTGTGTCCTGGAGGATTGTGGGATTGTGGGATGAGTTGGTGTGTGATGTTTCGTCAGAGGGCTGAAGGTTATACAGAAATACTCCAGTGGTTTTTATCCTGATCTCCATCCACTGTGTCCGAGACTGTAGACTAAAACCTACACTCACAATGACCCCACAGGGAGGAAGGAAGGATGAGAAAAAGAAAGAAAAAGAACAAGAAAGAAAGAAAGAAGCATTGCAAATAACAAGAAACAAGATGAGAAAGAAAAAAGAATAAGAAAAAAAATAGAAAATAAGAAGGGCAAGAAAAAGAAAGAAATAAGGAAAATGAAAGAAAGAAAGAAAGAAAGAAAGAAAGAAAGAAAGAAAGAACACAAAACGAAGAGAAAGGAAATAATGAAAAAAAGAGCAAGAAAAAAAAGAAAGATTGGAAAAAGAAAATTGAAGATAGAAAGAAAGAAGCATTGTAAATAAGAAGAAACAAGAAGAGAAAGAAAAAGAAATAAAGAAAAAAAGAAAAGCAAGAAAAAGAAAGGAGGAAAGATGTATTGTTCTTTCTTTCTTTCTTCTCATTGTTTTGGTTTCTCGGTCTGTTTGTGATGTAGAGAGAGATTAAACTGAAACTCGTTGGAGTATTTCTTTAATTCCTCAAAATGTTTTTTTACACCGATGCTAACGGAGCTAAGCGCTAATGCCCTGCAATGGAAGCGCTAACCGAGGGTTCTAGTCAGAGGGTTCTAGTCAGAGGGTTCTAGTCAGAGGGTTCTAGTCACAAATCATCAGCTCTCAGACATCAGTAATGCCTCAGCTGCTACAGTGAGCGTAACGCCAATAAAACCACAACATGAGGAGCTTCAGCTGCTTCTGCTTCGGTCTCATTGTGCTTACATCATCCACCGCGCTCCATTTTACTCCCACATCATCCACCGCGCTCCATTTTACTCCCACATCATCCACCGCGCTCCATTTTACTCCCACATCATCCAC
>CM075013.1:1361975-1368410 GCA_037576675.1 Pangasius sanitwongsei | reverse complement strand
ACTCCCACATCATCCACCGCGCTCCATTTTACTCCCACATCATCCACCGCGCTCCATTTTACTCCCACATCATCCACCGCGCTCCATTTTACTCCCACATCATCCACTGCGCTCCATTTTACTCCCACATCATCCACCGCACCTCATTTTATTCCCACATCATCCACCGCACCTCATTTTATTCCCACGTCCATGACGTTTCATTAAACTTGATTAATCTCTGCTCTGTAATCAGAATGCTCTGGAACGCTGAATGAGATTTGCATGCTAATAATCATCACACTTTTCAACCTACTAATCACATCTCTGTGTTTTTACTCACAAACTCACCACCGGCCCTGATTTATTATTTCATGTCTCGTTTTTCATTTTCAAGATTTTTTTTTAATTATTATTGTCATGTATGCAGCACTGCGAGCACAATGACATGTGAATATGTATAGTGGTGTGCTGTACATATAACTCTAAGCTTTCTTTCTTTCTTTCTTTCTTTCTTTTTCTCCGCACTCTTTTCTGCTTTTATATGTTTCATTTGTATTTCCTTCCTTGTTTTTCCTTCTTTCCTTCATTCTTGTTCTTTACAATGACTCTTTCTTTCAATTCTTTGTATTTTTTTTTTTAAATCTTTGCTTCTTTCTTTCTTTCTTTCTTTCTTTTTCCAATGATTATCATCATCATCTTCTTCTTCTACTACTTTTTATTTCTTTCTTAATTTCTTGACTTTCCCCCCACCTTCTGTTTTTTTTGTCATTTTTATTTCCGTCCTTTTTTCCTTGAAAGAAAGAAAGAAAGAAAGAGGGATGAAGGAATAAGGAAATAAACAAAAGGCTTGCTTGCTTTCTTTCTTTCTTTCTTTCCACCTCTACAGTGTCATCAGGCTTCATGTCATTTTTTTCTTTCCTCACTCTGTTTGTGATGATAAATAAAGCGTCGTTTGTAAATCAGTTGCACGATTATTTTTATGATGTAGATGTGTGCATGGAAAAAATGGAATGATAATAAAAAAAATCCGCTAATAAATGCACATGGTGTCATTAATATGTCATTGTGTGTGTGTGCGTGTGTGTGTGTGTGTGTGCGCGCACGACCCGCTGCGTTATCTGCGTGATGTTTTTATTTTTTTATCCTCGGTAAGCACAATGACGCCTGCCATGTCACCGTGTACATTCTCCTGTAGCAGTGATGCATGTTGTGGTTTTCTGGCGCTCGTGAAATGGTTCCTGTTTTCTCTGAATGCTGTTTGTGTTTTTTTTCCCTCCTTCTTTAACGTATTTTTGTGGATTGTAAACGAATAATTTGTTCTACATCACAAACTGACCTTTTATGTACAATACACACGTTCTCCTTAAAGCTCCGCCACTGAGACAAGAGCGTGTTGTGTAAAGCCCTGTCCCTACATGGACAACTCGGAGCATCTGTGTTTATCGGCTCCAAACTGTTTATTAAACTATTTGTTCTCGTAATGCATGAACACACACACACACACACACCTGGATTGCACTAGAGGACCTCGGGTCCAGTGTGTATTGAGCTGAAATACCTCAGTGTCCTTCTGCCTCTCAGGCTGAACTGTTTACTAAAGCAGCCTGATTTTCCTCTTCCACAGAATAAAACACTCTGCACACCGTCACTGTCACGCTGCTGCAGGAAACTCATCAACAACACGGTGCGCTGACGCGGCTGAGTTACTGTTAGCACCCTGTAACATCACACCCTCGAGTGTTTTATTCCCCTGACACCACAGCAATCTGCCAACGAGTACAATCTTTATTTGTTAAAGAAATACGCCTCATACTTTTTATTTGTTTTGAGTTTTATAGCAAAAAGTTAGTTCCTGTTCTCTGTTCTTCTTTCTTTCTTTCTTTCTTTCTTTCTTTCTTTCTTCTTCTTCTTCTTCTTTGTTCATTTGTATTTTCTTTCTTTCTTTCTTAAACAGATGTGTCTTTTTTCCACCCTCTTCTTCTGCTTCTTCTTCTTCTTTGTTCTTTCTTTCTTTCTTTCTTTCTTTCTTTACTTCTTTCTTTCTCCCCACCTTCTACTTCTGCTTCTTCTTTGTTCATCTTTGTTCATTTGTATTATCTTTCTTTCTTTCTTTCTTTCTTTCTTTCTTTCCTTCTTCTTCTTCTTCTTTGTTCATTTGTATTTCTTTCTTTCTTAAACAGATGTGTCTTTTTTCCACCCTCTTCTTCTTCTTCTTCTTCTTCTTCTTTGTTCTTTCTTTCTTTTTCTTTCTTTCTCCCCACCCTCTTCTTCTGCTTCTTCTTTGTTCATCTTTGTTCATTTGTATTTCCTCCCATCCTTCCTTCCATTCACATTATAGCAGTTACCCACCACACTCGATTTTATTCACCACTCTCTCTTTTTCCTCTCTCTTGAAGTTAATAAGACAAAATAAATGCAGCTTGTCACTCCTCTGTCCTGAAGATGTGGGAAAACATAAAGTTACAGCTTTACCTCTGACTCTTAGGAAGCGCTGACACTGGAGACTCCTTCCATCAACGATAAAATAAAATTCTCCTCACAGATAAATAATTCCACACACCTGTTTATGAATGAGCCGTTACTATAGAAACGATGACGTATTAGAACGTAATTTGCAGCTGCGCTACTGTCAGAGCTGCTGCTAGAGAAAATGAATCAACACCTTCTGACCAATCAGATTCCAGGATTCAACAGCGCTGTGGTGTACCAGGAAATGATTAACATGCTTAAAAAACATGGATCACCCTGTGTGTGTGTGTGTGTGTGTGTGTGTGTGTGTCCTCAGTGGAGGCGTGAGCAGGAGTTTGATTTGCAGTTGCTGGAGCGAGCCATACAGAGCGAGGAGAAGGAGAAGGAGAAGGAGAAGGCGTTGGAGCGTATGGAGAGGCAGCGTTCACATTCAGATGAGTGGATCACGCTGCACTTGAACCCTCGCCGAGAGCTTGACCTCGAACCACTCGACTATCAGCTGGACCTCAGCAAGGAGGTACCGATAAGCCCCGCCCCCTCTCACCCGTACTGCACGTCAAAGTACAAAGTACACTGAAAAAAGAAGCTTACTGAATTTATGAAATCCAGGCGCGTACGTCGGTCCCACGTGAATGAACCGAGCCACACTGACACAACCTGTTTTCGTAAATCCAACATGTACGTTGTTTCATCATGTATTGAATTTTTTGAATAAAAACAAACAGGATCGAATCGCTGGCGTTGTGAGAACATTACCTGATGTGTTATTATACCACACCTGGTGTAATTGTGTTCATTGCATTTAAATTAAATGTAGTGTAAGTGATGAAATCACGGTTTGATAGGAAACTAAAGATTATTATGTAATATATTCTCTTTAATCCAACCGAACTCAGCAAAAGTGCGTTAAGTCGCTGAGAAAACCTGTTTGGAAAACTGACTTCCAGTCCAGAATGCTTGTTTGTGATTGGACGCACCTCGTGTCAGTCATTTTATAGACACTGTACTCTATGGGCCACTGTAGATCCTGTGGGCGGAGCTTCATGAACATGGGCGGGAATCATTTGAACGTCGAACCCACCAAACTGTTAGAGATTTAATCCTGAAAAAAAAGACTAATGTGTCCAAATTTTACTTTCGTTCAAACTGGATGGCAAAAAATGGACTCAAGTGAGAACAAAAAGTTGCGATGTTTAAAGGTATTCAGGTATTTCAAAGTAAAAAGTTAACAAAACGTCATGTTTTCATGATCTTTTATTATGTCTCTAAAACTGTTAGAAGATTTTTGTTTTAAAGCAGCTACGCCATTTTTACCTGAATCCATCATTCAGTCTTTGTAAGTTTGTAAGTTTGCATCTAGCTAGCTGGGATTAGCAAAGAAAACTTTGCTAGTGTAGTTAAATACAGCCAGTTCGTGTTAGCAAATTAGCAAAACTTATCTTTCTGCTTAGCCAATTATGTTCGCTACTGTAATCGATGCTAATCCAACCTAATCTAAAACCTAGTCTAATGTAATATTTTTTTTTAAAAATAAAAACTAATTTTATGTAATGTTTCTCTAGACGTCTAAAGAAGCAGAACATTTTGGAGTCAAACAAATAAATGTTTTAATAAAAAAAAAATTTTGTTTGTTTTTTCCCACCTTTCCTATTTTAATAATTTAAAAAAAATATTTTATGACATTATTAATAATAGAAATATTTCTCAATTCATTTTCATTAAAAACTTTATCTTAAAAATTGAGAATAAAATATTATAAAAAAAAATGTTTCCATGAATTAAGAAGAAGGACATTTATTAATCAGACATAAATAAATATTTGAATAAATGCTTTATATTGTTGATGTTGTTTTTTCCTCCTCTTCCTTGCGCAGCTGTCGAAGCCGGACAAAGTTCTCATCCCCGAGCGATATTTGGACCTGGACCCTGAAGAGCCGCTCAGTCCTCAGGAGATGGAGGCGCGACACCGCAAAGTGGAGCGCATAAAGAGCATCCTGTCCAAGTCCAGGTGCACACACACACACACACACACACACACACACACACACACACAGCTTCACTTCCTGTGGTTCTGCTGCGGTTCCGCTCACTGCAGGGTTCTTTTGATTTTATATCAGTGTGTCCACACTTTCAGTCAATTTAAGGCAATATTTAATTTAAGAAAATCAGTTTTTATTTAAATAATCAATTTAAGAAAAATCTAAAATATAAATCACCTCCAGATCACTTTATCACACGACTGTAATTTAACATAAATCATTATTATAATCAGTGTCTCTGGTAAATCTTTACAACAGTCCTAAACTGCATACATACATTTTTTATACATACATGTTAAGATTAATGCTCAATTTTATTGAAAAAATTGTCTTTTCTATCATTTTGTTCATTAGCATTAAATATTATCGACCTGAAAGTTAACACTTTTTGTTTTTAAACACAATTTTTTTTATAATTTCAGGTATAATGTTTTATCCTGCACGTGGATTATCTGATTACTTTTTAATATATATTTATATATTTATATATATATTTCCAAAAAAAGTCAACATTCATATTACATGTTAAATAAGACAAAAAAATCTAAAAATAAAAATCTTTTATGCATGAAAGTGTTGATATACTATATATTTATATATATATATATATATACTTACTTTAGAAATATATACTTTAATTACATAATATATTTTTAGTTTTTAATTTAGTTAATATATTATATTTCTCTGTCTCAATTAACAGCTATCATGAAAGAAAGAAAAAAAAGAAAGAAAGACGAAGATTGTAAAAAGGTTTACACTTGTGAGAGAACCAGATAAGGAAGGAAGTAAAGAGAGTAAAGACAAAATGAAAGAAAAAGGGAAGAAGAAGAAGAAGAAGAAAAAGAAGATGGTTTTAAAAGATATGAGAAAGAGAGAGAGAGATAGAGAGCAGAGGAAGACGAAAAGAGAGAGAGAGAGAGAAAACAAATAATAAAAAAGAAAGTTTGCAAATGTGAGAGAAACAGATGAGTAAGAAAGGAATGAAAGAACTGCACAAAGAAAGAAATGAACAAAGAAATAAAGAATAAGAAGGTTAGAAAAAAAAGAAGGGAATGTGAAGGTCTTTTTACCCAGCCCTCTTCCCCTTCTTTATTTCTTTTTTTTTATCATTTTTTTCCCCTTGTTGTCTGAAAACCTTTTTTTTCCATCATGTGTGTTTTCCTTTATAAGTTTGCAGGAAATAAAGTTTGGAGTTTTATTCGTGTTTCCTAAGCGCCACTTGGGCCAGAAAAAGCAAAAACAAAAACAACAACACCATAAGGCATAAGCAGTTCTCTTTCAATTGACCCTTAAGTGTGTGTGTGTGTGTGTGTGTGTGTGTGTGTGTGTGTGTAAAACAGTGTACAGAACATTCCGGGTGTGGAGAAGCCGATGCTGTCGGAACTGGACTCGGCTCTTCAGGATCAGGAGAGGATCATCACCATGTCCTACGCTCTGGCCTCCGAGGCTTCAGTCAAGAGCAAGCAGGTGGCAGGTAAATAAATAACCCCCTCGCTGCCTCCACGGCTCCGTCTCAATCCACAGCCACCCCCTCTCCACTTACAACAAGTGTGCACTCGTCTCCAGGCGTCGCAATTCCAGCACGCACGCGCTATGTTCATGCATCGCTCTTTGACATTTCTGATTAATGGAGCGACATTATGCTGCAGTCACACACACACGCACACACACACAGCTCTCAGACGGACGCTCGGCTCTCGAGTGCTCTTTATTCCAAACGAGTCGACTTCCTGATGGACACACCTGCAGGAGCGTCCTGTAAAGCATCACCTCAAGATTCAGCACTAAACATCTCATTAACACTCAGAGCACCACACGCCTTAAAGCAGCAACATCTCAGATACCATGATTTATTTCATCCGAGAGAAATCTCTGTCAGGAAACGAACATCCACTAGAGAGCAGGGAGGTACAGTGATGGAAGGAAGGAAGGAAGGAAACAG
>CM075013.1:1349475-1356975 GCA_037576675.1 Pangasius sanitwongsei | reverse complement strand
CGTTATGGATAAGGAGAAAACAATATTCTGCCTCTTGTGGTGGAAGTTGGTATTACACTCGAATTAGTAGCCAATAGAGAATGACTTCATGTTTCTGCCATTCTTCTTTTTCATCACTCTTTTTCTCATGTTTTTCTTTGTTCATTTCTATGTTCCTGTTTTCTATTTCTATCCTTCCTTCATTCCTTTCTTTCATCCTTCATTTTCTTCATACTTATCTTTTTTCCTTCCTTCTTTTTCTCTTTTTTGTTTCCCTTCTTTGTGTTGTTTACCTTCGCCTTCTTCTTGATCTTTCTGCCTTCTTTGTTTGTAAAATTTTGAACATTATCTGTGATTTTATTTTTGTACAATATTTTTTTTTACCCTCTTCTCTAAGCTGTCATTAATTCTGTGGTTGACTGTACAGCTCTTTTATTAACTCCAGGTTTCTGTGAATGTTTTTTTTTTCTTTTTATTCTTTCTGTTTGTGTTTATTCCCGACTCTTCATTGTGTGTTCATGTATTCTGTTTTTTTTTTTTTCCAGCCAAAGCCGTGTCCGGTCATTGAGGTGCTATCACACGACGATCACTCGCTCTCCTTTCGTTCTTTTAACGGTTGACGAACCCGAAAAGCTTTGAGCGTCCATTTTTCCATCCATCCTCTGCATCGTAGACGAGAAGTTAGCGTGCTTTTGGACTCCAAAATATCTGCGGGGGGGGAAAAAAAAAGGACTCACATGTGAAGCGAGTGTTTTGCCGTGGAAGCTGCAGTGATGATGATAATAAAAGCTGAACATCTCTAACAGAGCTAATAGTGCGATAGGAAACTTAATTTGCACTTTTGTACTCATGCACTGCATCATAGAGCAAATAGAGAACATTTTTTAGCCATCATCAAGGCTCTCGAGGATGAAGAGGATGAAGAGGATGAGAATCTGTGAATGTTTAGAAAGCAGAAAGTATTACACTTTAGCAGGACAGACGTTGGTACAGATGTTTTGAAGTTGATTGTATTTTTGTTGACTGAGATGCTATTCTTACACCAAAATCACAAGATATTATTTTTTGTATCTAGTGTATCTAGCACTGCCAGGTTCCACTTAGCTTGCTAAATGAGCTTTATTTTTGCGGACACTGTTTGTTGGGTTAACAATATTTTTCTTGCGGAAATCTCGTGGGAGGGAAGGAAGGAGGGAGGGTACGTAGCGTCCCCTGTTTTTGTTTTTGTTCTTTTTTTTAAGAAAATGATGTAAATATTAAAAATATTAACAAATATCAACAAACGTGTGTGTGTGTGTGTGTTCCATCTGTGAACAAGAAATTTAAAAAATATTGATTAGCATATGAACATGGTCAATATTGATCGTGACCATTAATAAGCGCTAATGTGCGTTCCGTCTAAAGATGGATTAGCGTCACCTTTATCGGCGGCAGGTTTAGAGTTAACCGAGTTAACGACTCTCTCTGTGGCACAAATTAAATGGAGGTTTTTGTGAAACACGTCTGATCTTTTGTAGCTTTTCACCTCGCTTCGTGCGAGGACGGAAAAAAACATTAATTTCAAAATTCCTTTCACTTGCTTTCACTTTTTTTTTTGTGCTTATGCGACACAATGACTTTTTTCTTCACGGTACCCAGAAACTACAACGGATAAGTAGAAACAAAATGCGCTCTCATCACGGCTCCAAGGATTCTCTTTGACTTGTTTTATTGATTGCTTTGACCTCTTTACATGCTTTTTTTTTCTTTTTTGGAGAATGCAGCGTTATCTGGCTTAGCTAGCATTCACTGGGGTGAATACAGATATTAAAAAAGGAAAGCGAGGGCGAATAGAAGTTTCACCCTCGCTCTTTAGTTCAAAAGGTTCTCGTTTTAAAAGGACAGGGTGTTTTTATTTTATTTTATTTTTTTCACTTTTTATGTTTTATTAATTCGCTCTTTTTACCCACCACTGTGACGCTTTGTAGTATTAAATCTGCTACGTCCTTGGAAACCAGATGGACAATATCTATAGGTGTGAATGTCCAACTCTGGTGTGTGGTCTGTCTGTGTGTGTGTTTTTAATCACATTGTGCTGCATTTTATTGATCACTTATATAGAATCAATACAGCAGACCAGCGCAATCAAAACTACATTTTGTTAGGATTATTGGTCTCATTGTGGCAGGTTTTATTAACAGAATGAATCTTTTAACTGAGAGCCATATGAAATCTTAATTAGGAAGTAAGAACACACTCGGCTTAGCTGCAGCTTATATATATATATATATATATATTCAGGGAGCGAAACTTTCTTTACAGATGATTAGTGTAAGTATAAAATGAGATAAGAGATAAAAGAAATAAGAAGTAAAAACAACCATGTTACAAACATCTGATACTAAGTGATACTACATGATGTAGCCTAATCCTCGTGTACGCTGTTGCGTTAATGGCCAGACGACATGACACGCATTTAAACAGCGTGTTTAATAGAGAGCGTGAGGACGGTCGGCTCGAGTGTACAGAGCGTTATCAGAGAGCGTAGGCATTAACAATGAGTGCAAGGTGACGGGAATTACACAAACACAAAGATATTTGGCAAGCATGGAGCAGTGCAGTGATAAACTGTTACGCAGGTCAGAGAGCACTTCATTTCTGCGAGCACTGAGCACTGAGACATGCCTGTTCCTTTTACCAGCGTCTACACTTTGCTTGTGAGTTATGGTGAAATTCACTCTGTGCTCTCAGGTCAGCCGTCTTCACGCTGTCTATTAAACACTGGTTAACATAAAACTTAACACGAGGAACTAGCAACTCGTTTGCTAGCACAGCTACGGTGGATATAAAAGTTTAACTGGATCTCTATAAAAGTGGTGTCATGTCAGATCTTTTTCCATTGTTAATGTGATATAACAACTAACACAATTCAAATGAAAAACAAATGCAAATGAAAAAAGAAAAAAATATACAATAACCTGGTTGCGTAAGTATGCACACCTCTTAATTAATACTTTATTAAAGCAGCTTTTGCTTGGAATTCTGCACTCTGTGTTTTTGGGTAAGAGTCTACCAACTTAGCACATCTTCATTTGGTGATTTTATTCCACTCTTCCTTGAAAAATGCTCCAGATCTATTGGATTCTATAGGATTTAGATCTGGTTCTGACTGGACCATTCCAAAACGTTGATCTTCTTCTTCTGAAGCCGTTCCTTTGTTGACTTGGATTTGTGCTTTGACTCGTCATCGTGCTGGAAGGTGAAATTTTTCTTCATCTTCAGCTGTCTAACAGACACCTGCAGGTTTTGTGCTAAAATAAACTGGTATTTGGAGCTATCCATGATTCCCTCTATCTTGACTAGAACCTCAGTCTCAGCTGAAGAGGAGCAGAACTATAGCGTGATGCTGCCACCACCATGCTTCACCATGGCTATGGTGTTCTTGGGGTGATAAGTGTTTTTAACTTTTGTGCCAAACATATCTTTTAGAATTATGGCCAGAAAGTTCTAGCTTGGTCTAATCAGACCAGAACACATTTCTCCACATGGTTTGGGGAGATTTATTTGAGCTTGTATGTTTTTTTTTTTTTGCTTTTTTTTTTTGTGGGAAAGGGCCTCTGTCTAGCCACCCTACCCCAAAGCCCAGACATGTGAAGAATACGAGAGATTGTTGTCACATGCAGGGAGTGACCAGTACTTGCCAGATGTTCCTGCAGCTCCTTTAATGTTGCTGTAGGTCCCTCAGCAGCCTCCCTGATACGTTTTCTTCTTGTCCTTTCGTCAGTTTTGGAGGGACGTCCAGTTCTTGGCGATGTCACTGTGGTGCTCCATTTTCTCCACATGTTGATGATGGCCTTCACAGTGTTCCATGGTACAGCTAATGTTTTGAGAATACTTTTGTAGCTCTCTCCTGATCGATACACTTCCACAGTGAGATCCTGTACATGCTTTGTAAGCTCTTTGGCTTCAGCAGTCGGCTGAAACCAAGAAGAAGTGAAGAAAGTCCTACAGAAACAGCTGATCTTTATTTTGATCAGAATCACTTCATTAATGACAGGTGTATGATAATTACTTTTGAACAGGAGTTTGAATGTGATTGGTTCATCCTGAGCACAGTCACGTGCCTCACTGTCACATTAAAGGGTCAGATAGTAAGTGTTAGTTAAGGGGTGTGCGCACTTATGCAACCAGGTTATTTTTTCTTTTTCTTTCCTTTTTTTTTTTTTTTACATAAAGCATTTCTATTCGTTTTTTCACTTGAATGTCAGTTGCTATATCACATTAAAGGTGGAAAAAGAGCTGACGATTTATCTTGGTTTCATTTTTTTTTTGACGTCACAAAAACCTGCAACTTTAACAGGGGTGTGTAAACTTTTTATATCCACCGTATATAAAATCTGTGTAGATCATTCATTTCTCTATCAGTATCGAGGAGGACCAAAAACATGTACTTGTACTAGTACTCACGCTCGGTCTGAAAACATATATACTGCTGCATCACTAATAACAGCAAGTTTAACGAAAGTGCGAGTGTGATGAGTGTGTGAACGTCTCGGCATTGGATCCTGATCACGTCCACTTTTCTGCTTGTTTTGCAAATAAACACCCCGTTTTGTTCCTCCTCCTGCAGAAATCTCCCCTCTGAGAATTGCAGCGTTTCTGTTTCCTCGTCTTCGCGCTTCTCGTTCGTGCACGTTCGTTATTCCACGCTGCAGAACTTGAAAGAGAATACGGAAAAAGAGTCTCCTTATGCTAATTCCACACGCAGAGTGTTTGATATTAATATTAACAATATTAACACTTTACAGAAGAGTCACAGAACTTCACCTGGGAAATTTACACAGCACGTGATGCTTCACGTGTTTCTCACATGGAGTGCAGGTGGTTTTTATTTTCACGTGGTTTTTACAAACATTTCTTTTCACATGTGATTCTTTCACACAATTCATTTTTTTTTCCACGATTAATTTATTTGCACGTTCATTTTTTTTTTACACGGATTTTTATTTCCACGCCGATATTTACACGTGTGGGTGTTATGTGGTTATTATTTGCACTTGAACATTTTTCTTATGATATGCCTGTGATTTTTTAAATTTATGTTTCATTTTTCACGTCAATTTCTCGTGATATTTTTCCACATTATTCTTTTTACACACGGTTAATTTTCCACACGTAGCGCACGTGATTTTATGTTCATGTAACACATCATATGTTTTTTTCCATGGTGCATTTATTTCCACGTGATTTCTCACATGGGTTGCATGGAGTGCGTGGGTTTTTTTGCACAGATTTTTTTTGCACAGATTTCCTTCCTTTTCATGTGATTTTTGCACACGATTAATTTATTTACACATCAATTTTATACGCATGCAGTATATTGCATATTTTTTATATTCACATGCAATTTTCTCTCCCGTGAATATTATTTTGTTCCACATGATCACATGTAAAATGTATGCGATTTTTCCGTAAAGACACGAAGGTGAGCTTTAAAGAAACGTACGTATGCAACGTATGCAAAGTATGCAACTTTATCACTTAAGACCAAGAATTATTATGAAAAAAAATAAACATTTTTACTTTTCTTCTGATTCACCACAAACGCCATTGTATTCACAACTTTATTCCATTTTTATTTTATGAATAGACACAGAGGCTAAAAGGTTTTTTTTAAGTGAAGTTGCATTTGGATTTTGAATGTGTTCGGTGTCCTTCATCTGAATGAAAGAATGTCACCTTGAGAAGATTGGAAAAGTGTAGCTTTATTTATTCATCACTGTGATTAAGAAGAAATGGTGCAAAAGTCTACATCCATGTCTACACTCTTTAAAAAAATGGTTATTTAAGGGTTCGTTGAAAGTTGTGGGCTCTTAACTTCTTTATTCCATTTCTGATAGTCAAACACTGTGTTGGAGGTTCTACATAGAACCCTTTATGGTACCGTGTTGCCTCCAGGCAATGTGGACAAGTTTGGCTTGCTGTAACAACAGAAGAAGAAGAAGAAGAAGAAAAAGAAGAAGAACAAGAACAACAACAACAGCTAGTTTTCTGACTTTGTCTAAATCAAAGTGGGAGGAGCCAGTGCCAACCAGTAGAAATGCAAGCACTGGTCATGTGATCCCCTGGCAGCCAATTTGAGTTTTCTTTCAGCAGGCGTGCACATGTGCTACAGCACCATATTTTCTCTAGTAAAAATGGACCTTATAAGCAACATTCCAGTCATGTTTCATTAGGATAAAATATTATCCATGTTTATTGGTAAGTCAAGATGGATTTTGAGTGCACTTTTATCAGAAATATATAAATGTCTGTTAGAAAATTATGAAAATGTGCATGCTGCCCCGAGGTAACAATAATGTTCCATAATGGAATCACACTAAGCCATAATGAAAATATTAGGTAGCCATAGAAGCATTGCGTTTTTAAAATCGATGTCACATTAGAATTATGGCACATTATTCTCTCATGTATAAGACGAATGCCTCTTTGTTCTCCTGAAGCATAGAGCAGAGGGAGCACTTCCAGTGGATAACAGTGAGGATGACATGTGATGAGGAAGATGATGAGCAAACCTATATGGAGAAAGTGAGAGTGATGATGATCATGATGATGACGATGATGAGTGTGAAGTTGGAGGTATAGTGCTGGTATCAGGTCTAACAGGGAGAAAGGGAGGATGAAGAAGACGATGATGATGATGATGATGATGATGATGGTGAAGATGGAGGTACAGTGATGGTATCAGATCTAACGGAGAAAGGGATGATGATTATGATGATGATGATGAGGGTGAAGATGGAGGTAGAGTGATGGTATCAGGTCTAATGGGGAGAAAGGGAGGATGAAGAAGACGATTATGATGATGATGATGAGGGTGAAGATGGAGGTACAGTGATGGTATCAGATCTAACATGGAGAAAGGGAGGATGATGATGATGATGATGAGTGTGAAGATGGAGGTACAGTGATGGTATCAGATCTAACATGGAGAAAGGGAGGATGAGGATGATGATGATGAGTGTGAAGATGGAGGTACAGTGATGGTATCAGGTCTAACATGGAGAAAGGGATGATGATGATGATGATGATGATGAGTGTGAAGATGGAGGTACAGTGATAGTATCAGATCAAACAGGGAGAAAGGGATGATGAGGATGATGATGATGATGAGGGTGAAGATGGAGGTACAGTGATGGTATCAGATCAAACAGGGAGAAAGGGATGATGAGGAAGATGATGATGATGATGAGTGTGAAGATGGAGGTACAGTGATGGTATCAGGTCTAACAGGGAGAAAGGGAGGATGATGATGATGAGTGTGAAGATGGAGGTACAGTGATAGTATCAGATCTAACATGGAGAAAGGGAGGATGATGATGATGATGATGATGATGATGATGAGGGTGAAGATGGAGGTACAGTGATGTATCAGGTCTAACATGGAGAAAGGGAGGATGATGATGATGATGATGATGATGATGAGTGTGAAGATGGAGGTACAGTGATGTATCAGGTCTAACATGGAGAAAGGGAGGATGA
>CM075013.1:1340796-1349465 GCA_037576675.1 Pangasius sanitwongsei | reverse complement strand
GATGATGATGATGATGATGAGTGTGAAGATGGAGGTACAGTGATGTATCAGGTCTAACATGGAGAAAGGGAGGATGAGGATGATGATGATGAGGGTGAAGATGGAGGTACAGTGATGTATCAGGTCTAACATGGAGAAAGGGAGGATGAGGATGATGATGATGAGGGTGATGATGGTGAATAAGCAGGTAGAGAGGCAGGTATGGTTAAAATAGGATGATTAAACAATGCAGTTGCAATAGAAAGTAAAACATTTCACTTTTTATGTATTATAACTTGCTCTATTTGAAAATGTCCGTTATTTCCTGTGACGGTACAATATTGCCTCGAGGCGACAAACTCACAAAGCCGCCCTCAAAATAAAAACAAAATGTTTAAAATAAATATCAATCATGATTATGTATTCTATTTTGAGTACAAAACACTGCAAACACTTTTTTTTTTTTACGTAAAGGTGTCATAACGCATACCTGCTTCTTATGCAAATAATTAAGACCTGTGTTCAGAGACACTTTTGATTTAAGTCTGAAAAAATTATGTCAATATTTATGCAGGGAAAGTTCCTGGTATTCAGAGTCGGGTTATGCAGCTGCTGAAGCTGAGCTTCAGCTTATTAAAATCACCTGCATGGAGTTTACGCCATCAAGGTTGCCAGATATTTCTTGAGTCGCAGCGTCCGAGGCATCTAGACCAGCGCCTTTAAACACAAACATAAACATAAATCAGGGATAGAAAATGTGGACTGAAGAATCGGACAGCTTTTCTCCAACCTTTGCAGTCGTGCAATATGATGTAACATAAAAGATTAATAAGATGATGATGATGATGATATAAATAGGTAGATAGATATTGATTCATCCCAGAGGGAAATTCACATATTACAGCAGCACAGAGAGTTAGAAGTATACTTAGAGAAGTCAACATTATAAATGAAAATAAAATAAGAATATATATATATATATATATATATATATATATAAAAGAGTACAGTCTAAGAGTACAATGTGGTAGTGCAGTGGGATGTAAACATTTGTAGACAGGATATAATTGCAGATATATGAACGAGAAGACGATGAGCATTGAAATAAATCTAATAGAAGTGTAGTATATCGCCTATATATTAACGTTTAATTGAACAAAATGGCTTCCACTCTCATTACTCAGCAGCCTCAGTTTTTGATACTTTTAATTAATGAATCATGTCAATTATTTATGTATTTATTATTTATGTATTCGTTCAGTATTGAATGACTTCCGTAGTGTTTTTGAGTGAATTTACAGCCAAAACATAACATTCAGCATGACATATTGTGGTTACATCAAACTGTCAGACAGTGGCGCTGGACTTTATCCTGCTCCTCCCTCGGGCAGATATCACGCAAGAAAAACGTGTTTAAGTTCAGAATCTCACATAACTTCTGAACAGCGATTAATTCTGTAGTTAACATGAATTCAATTTTCTGAATACGGCCCAAATCACGATAAAATTTGTGACATCCACATTTTCAGGACCCCCCCCAAACTTTCCCCCTTTCACTTCCCACCAGGAAGCCATTTATTCATCATCTGAGAAGAACCAATCGCCTGACCGTGGCACTTCTTACATTATGTTACGTTATGTTTGACGAGAGGCTCTGGTTTTTTACATCACTGATCAGACCTGACAAAAAGGAAACGGTCAGGAGCAAGTGGAGGCCTGGTGTGCAGCTGTGAAATGAAACAGGGAAAACGGTGCGCGTGGTGGAGCCAGTGGGGAATAATTACCTCCGTGAAATATACTTGACAATGAAATTTAACAGACGTTCAAGAGGTCAAGACGTAACACCACCTCTGGACTTATTGTGGGAACAAATTATGAGATAAAAATCAGGGTCAGTGCATGCTGGAATTGAGATGCCCTTATGCGCATTAATAATATATTCATTTCCCCCCCTTTTTGACAGTTTATATTACTTTGTCGTTTCCTGGCCAGACATTTAGACAAGGTCACCTTCGCTCCTTACTTTTTACTTCTTACTGGTTAATGAGGCCAGTAGGTGAAAATCTGGACTCCTTCAGCAGCTCTCACTTTACTTCCTTGTTTTTCACGTATACAGATCCCAAGGTTGAATACGGAAGGAATAAAACACGATGCGAACCGTCTACAACCCGAAGTGGATTATTTTCCTGTAACAGCACACCCTGAAGTGTTTTATTCCTCTTGTTTTATTTCCCAACAATTCTAAGTTTTATTAATGAATTCATTAATTGAATGACACGTCACACGTTGTTAAACCGTTTCTAATTACATTTAACGTTGTGGAAGATCCGTAAGACAGGTTGTTTCCTGTTGTCACTTACGTTATAGCAGCTATAAACAGTCGTTCCTGCACCGGCATCTCCTTCTTCTCTCTCTTTTGAAGTTAATAAGACAAAAAAATGCAGCCAAGAAACCGCAAAGCGTAAACGCCTCTGTCCTGAAGATAAGGTAACAGTTAAAGTTACAGCTGACTGTGACAAAGCACTGACACTGGAGACTCCTTACTTAGACGTTTAATAAACGTCTCCATAAAAGACGTCACCATATCAACGATTAATCATGTTTTTAAATCTGTTTATGCGGAGTGTCTGCTGTGTAAAGTCCCTGTGAATGAGCTGTTATTAAGAAGTCATGTAATGTATTAAGAGGAATGCAGTAAAAAAAAAAAAAAAGAGTCATGAGGTTATAGAAAAATAATCCACACCTTCTGATTCAAGAAATAGCGCTCTGGTCTAAACAGAAACATAACGGCACTGCAGGCTTTAAACAAGCAGCGTTAAAGGTGTGGGAGCAGACATTCACTCCTTAGCTTTATTTCATTCCTTTTTGACTGTGTTTCCATTCAAAGGCAAACAACTGCTGTGTTTCTGTTGTTCCATCACGGCAGGGATCGCACAAACTCATGCGAATACAAAAGCTACCACTGATGTAATAATCTTCTGCTCTTTTATCACCGCTGATTTAACACGAACGCTGAGGCTGCGTTATTTAAAACGCACTGTGAATACCTTTGAGAGTAAATTCTTTTCAATGTCAGATGAGATGTTTATGATCCACAATGTCAGATTGTGTCTGTGTGCTTGATAGTAAAGATCTACTCCTGCTAGGTTAGTAATAAGACGGAGGTAGCGCTGATTAGCCTACGCTGTTAGCATGTCAAAACGTTCCATTCAGCAAAACAACGCAACTCTGTCATGCTCCATTACCTCTTGCCGGTAGCCTACGGTACGGGGGAGGCTTTCTGTAAACACGGCCGAGGTGAAATGCCCTTGAGGCTCTCGTTTGATCTAACAGTCCATTTAACTTGGGGAAGCCTTTTTGCTGCACCTTTCACTTGGCATTAAGACAGAAAGAGACAAAGAACACTCGAGGGCCCGGCGTGTGAAAAACAACAGCGTCAGCCGTGCTTTTTCTCGCTGTGTGTTGTGAACTGTCTCTGTCTGTGAATTATTAACAAGGCTGACCTGGAGGATCTCACAAACACATTGTTTAATCTTTACTCTAACAATGGTAATGTATGTTCCCAGTGAAATTAAAGCTGGAATTGTGCTCTAATTCATCTCCCTTTAAAAAACGCATGAAATAGTTTTGTATTGAAAGATCTGTGATGCGTTTAGCGACTCTGGTGCTAATTTGTTGCTCGGTGCTGAGAAGTTAGTGGCGTGTGTGAAATTTAAAGAAACAAGAAAAGGATTTAGGGTCAGTTAGTGAGGACAGAGTGTCTCGTTGAACATCGTATGTAAGTAAATTTCGTTCCTGTGCCGTTATAAACAATCGAACGCAGTCGTGGCCCGAGCGAGTGACGGAGACGCCGATGGCTCTCAGTGTCGTGTCATAAGGAAGGATTTCTCTCATATTGTACGAGTTCTTGGTACATGTCACATTCCTGCTTATGACGTTTCTGCTTATAATAACCACATATTCAAGCAGCTCTCCTGGCAACACAGCCATCGCATAATGAAAAGGCCTTGATATTTTCTAAATTGTATAATAAAGATTAAATAAGACTTTGAGGGGAAAAAAAATTCTTGTCTCATGTCCTGAATCACTCTTCATCTCTACTGACTATCTGTAACGAATATTAATGCTCGCCTACAGAGTAACCGGTTAAACTTCACTTGCATCCTGCTCTCTGCAGCAGAACATGGCATAATGCAGGCTCTTTTCACTTCAGGTTCCATTAGACCCAATTATGAATCGAGTCACGAGCTGTTCACTAGGAGTCTGAGTCCCAATGCAGTTTTTTTTCCCCTTAAGCCAGTTTTAGACTGTGCAGTCTCAGCTCTCTTTTCATATTATTCCTCGTCAAGCTGTCAGAGATCCCAATAAAATCTGTTCTGAATGCTATAACAGACTGTGTGATACCATGAGTTCTTCAGGTTATACGATACGATGAAGATCCTCTAACGATAGACCTGCGATTAAAGAGAATGACTACGTACGATGCTGCTCACGTCATCAATCAGTCATGGGTTCGCATAAACACACACACGGTCTTCGAAGTGAACTTGAGTTAATACGGAGATTTTTTCCGTCCGTTAGCAGGTTTCGTTACCGTATCTGTCGCTGTCCTGTGAGTTTGCCGTCCTCCTGTTGGTGGATTTTGGACGAGCGTCGTAGCAGCGCTCACACTCTGAGATTTTAATCAGAAATTTCTCACACTGACAGCGTCGACCCCGTCGGCCATCTTTGGTCGCGCTGGCGCTAAATTGGCAGCTGATAATGTCAGCATGTCACATTTGGTGTTGCAAGACCACCAAACTCAACTCACTCCAAAATAATTATTTTACAACGTCTACGAGAAAAAAAAATCTGACCAAAATTGTACATTGTAAAGTGACTTTAGATAAGTCACTGTGTGCAGATCTTCACTTTAGCTGGGAAATCCCACAACTGCAGTGTCGTTTTAGCCATTGTGACTCTTAAAAATGAAACTTTTTAAACACTGAATCCAAGAGAACCTTAAAAATAGCAGAAAAATCTCAGACAGTTTCACAAGGCTTCTTTGCTGCATTTTGCTTTTAAATGAGTAACAGCGTTGAGTTTTCTTTTTTAGCACAGAATTCACAAAAACACACAAAATGTGGTTAACTAGCTGATGATTTACTTCGAATTTAATTAAAACAATATTGCACAAGCTAGAGTGCATTTATACCGAATATCTGCACAATATTCAGTGCAACGGCACGATTGCGAGTATGATATTTCTTTTATACGACAGTTTAATACATAAGAAATTAATATCGAGTAACTGATATTTTGGACACAGTATGGTCAAATAATTGTTTATTTTTGCTGAATAGCTAGCTCACAATGATTTGTACGTTCCTGTTAAAGGTTTTCATCTTCATCTGACGAACTTTCACCTTTTAAGTCGGAAGATATATTCATGAAAAATGTATCATTTGCCATTTCCACTGATGATGTCGTTAACGCTACTGTAGTAATGGTGCACAGTGTAGCACAGAGAAACGTCCCAGTGGTTATGCTACATATAAGCACTGCTGGAACGCCGCTCGTCCAATCAGATTAGAGGACCGGAAATAACTGTTGTATTGTATTGAATAATCTCAGTACAGTAGATTTACAGTGAATTTGTGGATTATTACATATACAAGCACATATTCAACTCTCTGTAATGCTAAAGAACTTGAAATGATGCCATTAGTGTCAACTGCTTTGCTCTTTTAAAAAAGTGAGAGAGAGATCACAATTTAAAAAAAAAAGAGAAATATTTTAAAAAAAAAGAGAAAGAGAGTTACAATCTTCAAGTTCAAACTTCATCAGGTGAATGTTTCGGCAGGGAAAAGCTCATATTACTCCAACTATTCAGCGAACCTCTTAACAGTTTGAACCCGAATGCAGACGCAGATTCATGATAATGTTCTGGGCCATTCAACTTCACACGACATGCTACTTTTCACCATTATTATTTCATTAAAAAAAAATAATAAAACATGTTCCACACGTGTCCCTCCCA
Source organism: Pangasius sanitwongsei (assembly GCA_037576675.1). Lineage (NCBI taxonomy): Eukaryota > Metazoa > Chordata > Actinopteri > Siluriformes > Pangasiidae > Pangasius > Pangasius sanitwongsei. Next base: position 1,343,467 of record CM075013.1, on the reverse strand, counting down.
AGCAGTTCTTATCTATAATTAAAATGTTTCTAAAGTCTACACAAAATCTCTTAATGAATTGCTTTTTTCCAACCACTGACATTCTCGTCCTGTTTTTTTTTTTTTTCTTCTTCCTGCCACATAATAGCTTGCAGTTTGTCATTTTCTCCCCTTTTTATGAGCGCACTTAGCAATGTTAGAAATGCTGAAAAGAATCGAGAGCTCACGGCTGCCTCGCTGGAAAAACAGTATCAAGGCTTACATGTTGAGGTGATTGAGGGAAAAAAATGACTTTGACAAAAGCAACAGTAATAAAAAATAATAAAAATGGCTTTCTCATGCACAATGAGTGCATTCTTTTCCTGTCTAGAAATATAAATCCATCCTTTCTTATGTGTCGAGTTTCAAGGTAGCTTTATTCAACTGCCAGTGTCAGATATGCCGTGTAGCTCCTGGAGGAACATCTCTATATGTAATCTTTTCAATTAAGGAAAGCAGGATTGATTAAGAGAGCAGGATTAAATAAAAAACACCACAGGAGTATTATTGTGTGAAAGAAATAAAGCTGTGAATAAGTGGTTATTCTGTTAATGCTAACGCTGTACTAGCATAGAAAAAGTTCGCGAAGATGTCACCTTCACGTGTTCAGAAGTTTCCACGTCATCACTGATGAGAGCAATTCTCTTCTCAAGTTCATTGTAAAACGTATTCTAGCACTCTCTCGAAATGCTAAAATTCTCACACTTCCTGAAAGTGCTAGAGTTCTGAGTTAAACTCATCAACTCTGAAATTGTGATATAGATACTGAAAAAAAATCCAGTCTTTTGATTATAGACTTATTTCAGCATTATTTTTTTTAACCTTTAATGGTTTCATGGATAAATAACACTTCAGAGCTTTCTAAAAAGAGGTTTACTTTTTGATATCAGGTGCTATTCAAGTGTTTTAAATTTCTGAAAGCTATTTTAAGAAGCTAAGAACCCTAAATTATCCAATTTGCTCCTTATTTTTCTTCTTTTAACTCTTCTGGTAGTTCCTCAATGATTAGCTTCCTAAAGGGGTTCTATGTTGCAACCATTTTTGATACTGAAACTCTTGTTTGTAGAACTTGCAGGTTTCTACAAAGAACATTTAAGGGTTTCTCCAGAAGGACAGCTGAAGAACACTTGGGAATTCAAATTTTTAAGAAGCTAAGAATTCTTATAATTGTCTAATAAATCTTTTAAAGAACCTTTTTTTCTAAGCGCGTATGTACTAACTCTGTATTAAGGTTCCTTAGCTTCTTAAAATAACATTGAAAAAAATGTAGAACCCCTAAGGGTTCTTCAGTCATGTCTCTGGGAAACCCTTAAATGTTCTATGCAGAACCCTACAGTAAAATGTTTCTAATCAGCAAAAAAATTCCAAGTGGAACCCTTTTTAGATGCCTGGAACTCTTAATTATCCAGTGAACCCTTGAAGAACCCTTTTTTTTTCTAAGAGTCTATGACTTCAGAACGTAGATTCCTAGAACCTGTCAGATGTTTATTATTTAGCTTCTTGGCACTTGCTACACTCTTTGAAAAAGGGATCTTGAAGGGTTCTTTAAGGGTTCATTGGATAATTAATGGATCTCAGCATCCAGTATGGTTCTACTTCCAACCCTTTTCAATAGAAAAACTCCCAGTTGTATGGTTCTTTGTCCAACGAACCCGGAAAGAACCCTCGAAGAAGCCTTTTTTTCTAAGAATATACAGCGTGTAATTACTGGGCAAGCAAATTATTGCTCATTATTTTCTTCTTAACACCAAGAACCTGTCAGAAACGTAACATTTAGCTCTCTTGGTGGTCCTTTAAGGGTATTTTAAGGGTTTCTTGAATAATTAAGGGTCCTTGGCTTGCCAAAAGTGGTCTACTTGGAACACTTTCTGTGAGGGAACCACTCCATTACCCCTTAAAGAACTCCAAATTATTGCTCATTGTTTTCTTCTTAATACCTAGAACCTGTCAGGAGTTTGACATTAAGTCTTGGTACTCTTTTAAAGAAAGAGGGTTCCTCAAGTGTTCTTTAAGGGCTCATTGGATAATTATGGGTTCTACGTGCACCACTTTCTGATACGCTTTTACTATGCTTTAATATACTACAGTGAACATTCAAGAAGTCTCCCGAAAGGAGAACCAAAGAGTTCTGATGGTTCTAATATTGTATCATGAACAAAGCCAGTGTGTGTATGTTCTGTGCTGCTTGCACACACACACACACACACACAGCCGCGATCTCAGTTCCCTCTCAGCTACTACCATCTGTGCAATTGAGCTTTTCCTGAGCAAAGTCCATACAAGGCATTTTTGCGAGTAGCAGACAAATATATTCGTGAAGTGTTCTTCACTGTTCCCGAGTAATCACAACAAATCACACGGCACTCTCCGTATTCCTTCTGACACAAGAGCTCGCCCTAATTAAACATGCAGAACGCGAGAGGAACACGTGTTAATTTAATGTAACAAAAATGTTGATTTTTATGCAGGCCCCTCTGAAATATTAATAGAGCCGGCTTTTGCATTTCACAACGTATCAAAGCATTTCACGATATGCTAATGAGATGCGTGCTGCCTCGTTCTCTAACAAGCTGGATGGGAACATTCTTCCAGACCAGGCCTGTAGGCTTTAAACCGTCTGCCTCCGTGCCACAGAACCCCTTAATTACTGCCT
>CM075013.1:1303296-1335796 GCA_037576675.1 Pangasius sanitwongsei | reverse complement strand
AGCTCGTAGCATTTTTGTTGACAGTTTGAACTTCGTATTCCCGCTGCGCTCTGCTTTCCACTTTTAGTTGCTGGTTTTGTTTTGTTCGCCGAGACTGATTTTTTTTTTTTTTTTTTTTTTTTTTTTTTCCTTCATTTTTGTACGTTTTGTTTTGTACCGAATCGGGATACGACGTGGGACAACGAGGCTGAGGTTTGACCCGCGTGGTTCACATCGAGGTAAACTTTTTTTTTTTTTTTTTTTTTTTAAATTTCCCCTCTCACTTCATTCTTACCTGTTGTTCGCGTCATTTTAACACGTTTCGCGTCGCGCGTTTCTGCGCGTTTTCTCCGAAAGCACGTTGTGCGCGTACATTGTGTCATTATCAGAGCTGGAACATGACAAGAACATGACAGGGAATTGGGTTGAAGTATGCGTTTGGCATGAGGGTGTCTTGTTTGCTTGTTGTTGTTGTTGTTGTTGTTTATTGCGGTGATCTCCTGCTTGCCGTGGTGACAGCGGGGCTGAACTTGTAGCGCTCGGGGTCTCCGGTGCCAGGAGGGTTTCTAGTTCTTTTCTTCTTTTTTTTTTTTTTTTGTAGATCTGCTTTAACTGTTTCTGAAGTGAAGTTTCACCTTTTTCTCCTGCACGGGTGGTAGGCTGTGTAGTGACCACTTTTTTTTTTTTGATTTACACGCCTGCGGTGAAGAAGCCGATATCACCAACACCTTTCCGTTCTCAAAACCACGGAGCGGTTTACAGGCGCTGAAACATTTAAAGCCTCAGTTTTGTTCCTGCGTTAATAAGACGTCTCGTGGTGATCCGGATGGCAGATAACTTCTCCAGCTCAGGAAGCAATTTCACTTTTCGTCCACAGAGCGGTACTCTTCATTACCAGTGACGCACAGAGCGCAGTTCAGATTCGACCTCCTTTCAGCTCAATGCAGAACCGTTTCAGTCGCTCTGATCAGAAACCAACACTAATCCTAAATAATAACTATAATAAATGGTGCATGTGCATGTTGCCAGCGCAGAGGGAGAGAAAGACAGAGACAGAGAGAGAGACAGAGAGAGAGAGAGAGAGAGACAGAGAGAGAGAGAGAGAGGTCAGTAAAAAAAAGCGTGGAAATTCTTCTTGGCTTCACTTTCCCTCCGAGGTCAGGAGAATTGACCTCAGAAGAATGCATAAGTCATAAATTAAAATGAAGTGTTCATCCATTTAGAGACAATACACAACTTTGGACACGCAAGACTACTTTTAGAGTGGTGTGTTGGTCTGGGAAAGAAAAAAAAAAAAAAAAACACACAACAACGCCAGTCCTGCGAAATAGACGACTGAAAAGTAAGTGAAGAATAAAAATGAAGATTTTAATTCCAAGAAATTTTAGTTAAAACGGTGACTGTAAATTATGTAAATGATACCACAGTAAATGGAGTGTTTGGCGAGTTAATTAACTCACTTCAGCACTAAACTGTTATAAAGTGATTTTCACTTTAATACAATTCACAGAAAATAGCACTCTGTAACCTAGAACAGCGCGTGCTTGGTTCCCGGTATGACGATTTTTCATATTTATTAATATTTACACCCGAAATCTATACACTCTTTTATTCCTCTCTCTCTCTCTCTCTCTCTCTCTCTCTCTCTCACACACACATACAGGACATCATGATTTCCTAAACACAGTGTGTGTGCGTGTGTGTGCAGGTATTAAGAGAGCACACGGACTTGCAATGCGTGTGAACTTTGCCTGTGTGACAGAGATAGCTCATCATCTAAAGGGTGTTTCCCTCCAAACTAGAGCCGCTGTCTGACACACACACACACACTCACACACACACACACACACACACACACACACACACACACACACACACACACACTGAGAGAGATAAGCGACTTTGCGACTGCTGGACATGAGCTGATAATATTGTAATAAGAAACAGCATTCTGACGTCTTTTTAGGAAATGTATAGCCTCTCTGTTTATTATTATTTTTTATTATTATTTTTTTTTTTTTTAAAAAAAGGAAATGCAAGCTTTTTAATTGAAGCGCATCATGCAAACTTGTGAGCGAAACACATTTCATGAAATTCATTTCGTTTGCATTTTGTTTTCCTTCTCTGTCTCTCTGTCTCTGTCTTTATAAACTCGGATGGAGACACAGAAGCTGTGTTGTTCAGGGACGCAATCGGACACCTTAATTAAACCCAGCTTAACTTCTCTCCCTTCTGCAGCTCAACTTTGTGTCCAGTGTGTAGAAGTAGCTATGAGAATTAAACCGGGCGGCTAATAATACACTCTTGTCTTAAGTGAGACGGGCTGTTTGAAAAGCAATCCCCCACCTCCACCTCCTCCTCCACCTCCTCCTCCTCCTCCTCCTCCTCCTCCTCCTCCACCTCTCCCTGCTCGTCCCAGTGTTGGGTCGAAGCTGATCCGCTAATGGCATTCTGGTTTGAACAGTTGCCGTGCCGCTGTGTGTGTGCAACTTCCCTCATAAGGTAAGGCGGCAATGGAGGTCCACATGGCGCGTTTATAATTAGACCGCCGATTCAGCACTTTGTCCTGATTATTGCTGGGCAGGGGATGTGCTGCACTGTCCTGTCCTCCTGTCCTCCTGTCCTCCTGTCCTAGGCTCTCAATGGACATGCTTTATTCCCCGAGTGTGTGTGTGTGTGTGTGAGAGAGAGAGAGAGAAGGAGAGAGACTCTGGATGGGATCTGACAATTGTTTTGCATTTGTCGCATTTGCAGAAAATAAACCATGTCGGTCATTATAACTAATAAACCCCTTCACAACACCTTCATCCCAAACTCATTATTATAATTATTATAATAATAATTCATGCGTATTAAACCTGGGAGCATTTCCAAGACAGCAGAATGTATCCTGATTGATTGATTGATGGATGGATGGATTGATTGAGTAATCATTTGCACATCAATCAGTAATTTATAAAGAAAAAAAAAAGAAAAAAAGAAAAATGACTTCACATCACAAAAGCGGAAACGCAGCGAACACCCGAACACCGTGCATAACTTTCTATTTTTCAACTTTTTTTTTTAAACTGATCTCCTTTTTTTCTTCTCCTCTCCAGGATTGTCTGCGCGTGGCTTAGCGGAAACACCGTGCCGTCGCGCGCGCTGTGCACACCGCGCCGTTTCCTGTAGCCGGGGATCTGGAGAGCGAAACGTTTGTCGCATGTGGTGCCGGTAAGTTGTTTTTTCTTTCTTCTTCTTCTTCTTTTTGCGCACTGTATGCGAAGGAAATGGCTTTCTTTCTATTTCTTTTTTCTTTTACCTTTTTTTTTTTTTTTTTTTTTTTTTTAGGTTTCATTCTGTAGCGCGAGCGCACTGCAGGCTGGTGTGTGTGTGTGTGTGTGTGTGTGTGTGTGCTCGCTCGCCCCGGATCTTTCTCATTGGACAGTCACGTGCGCGCGCGCTGCCGGCTCTTTTGATTCTTTCCGCGCGCACTTTCAGGATGAATTTAGGGTTTTTTTTTGTTGGCGGTTTTAGTTTACTTTGCATGCAGTATTTACAGTAAGCGTTGCAGCACGCGTGTCTGTTGAATTAAATCTACACATGCATATGATCTAAAAAAAAAAAAAAAAAAACCCAATCAATATCATTCTATATTTTTGGCTCGCGCCTCTTTTGCAAGATCTGGAAGATAGAGTAAAGGAAAGCAATAAAGCAAAGCAACGAGGTTCTTGTGATTGTTCTGTGATTATTCTGAAGCATTAAATCGGATTAGAGCAATTTGCTACACTGTGATTCCGAAAGAAAAAAAAAAGGCCATTGGAGGAAAAGCGAGCGCATTCCTGTGCTTTAATGGGCAGAAAATGTAAAGCACAGAGTGTTTGCTGTCTTTATTTATCTGCTTTTCTCTTTAAAGCAATTGCAGGTGTTGTCTTGCCTTTGGTTTGGATCACAAGCTTAGTAATAAAATATCTTTTTGGAAGATTTTTTTTTAGATTTAATGTTCAGTTATTTAATGCTAAATTGTACATTTCTGTCTGTGTGTGTTTTTTTTTTCTGATTGTTCTTTTTTTTTTTAAACTGGAATGAATTATTAGCAGCATTCCTGTTCTCCATTCTTTATACAGAAACGTAGACAAGTACATGCGGTTATTTCCTTAAAATAATTGACCTTGACTGAGTTAGTAGAGTCATTTTACTCAGCAATGCTCAGTCATTTCTAATTTTTCTAAACTCTTTGCATTTGATATAAAGTGAATTTTGCATTTCTTTCATCCTGCTTAATTTGCACTAATTGGTCCTGTCTTTGCTGATCTTGTCTGGTCTTTGGTCTTCTTGTTAAAAACCAAGAGGCACTTCTGCCTTTATGTCCTTGATGCTGAGAGAAATTTCTAGATTCGCAGTCGCTCATGCTGTAACTCATTTATCCGTGTATAATATCCTTACCAAAATGAATTCCATGCCATCGAAATTATATTACTTGTAGGAATGTGAGCAGAACCATTGAGGAGAAATTTAAGAGGAGAAACAGCTACACCGGTCACTTACAGTGTGTCAAGGGAGGGAAAAAAGCTTCTAATATCACTAGGCCTATGATATTACAGAAATGTCTTCTTGGGTGGAAAATGGAGCTGAATATTATTTGTATATATCGTGTGTCATGTGCATGCTGCAACAGTTTGTCATGCAGAACAGGAATTTATCCATGCATCAAATTGATTTTTGTCTATAGCACAGCTGTGGAGGTTCGGATCACACTGATGCCGGTGGAATGCACTCAGGGGCTTTTTTAGCTCGCTGTTTCATTTCGGCGAGGTTAGAACTGTGCCAGCATGCAGCGCCCTAATGATAAACACCAGCCGAGGTAAACAACAGCAGGTCTGGTATAAAGGTAAAGGCGTGCACCAGCCGTAGGGGAGGAAAGCCGGGGCGAGAGAGAACTGCAGCAGCACATGTTGTGACATCTGTCTTTAAGCGTTAGCTAATTTGCTGTGGAATATTTCAACAATGATCAAAACCGATGGCAACATGTTCATTAGGAGGTTGTCTCTCTCTCTCTCTCTCTCTCTCTCTCTCTGTGTGTGTGTTTTTCTTTCTTTCCCTCGTTTCTGCTTTTGTGGCAGAATATCTCAAGTTTATGGAATGCATTATTGAAGTTGTGGTGCACTTTTTTTTTTTAATTAGGATGGCATTAGTTGCTTTTCATGTATGATGTGCAGGAAAGAAAAAAAAAAAAAGAAAAAAAAAAAAAGAAAAATGTATTCCCAACAAATAGAGCTGATTTATTTGATCTTAGCTTATTTTATTATATGTGCTCAAGTTGCAAAAAGTAACAGAAAAAAAAACCAGGGTGTCACTCAGGTGGTACGTTCGAGCGTACACCTTTTATTACACAGTAATAAGAACGTAGTGTAGCGTTAATAACGATTTAAAACAGAGCCGGACCTTAACGATCACTCCTGTACCTTTAATTAGCTTTTTATTGTCATATGTTAAAAAGATACACACGCAAAGGGTTAAATATATAAAAGATGTACACTGACAAGAGAAAAGCACACTCTAGTACGCTAGTATTGAAAGAGAAAGTGATGCGATTATTATTCTAGGCTCGAGAGCAGATTTTCCAAAACTGTTGTCATCTTCGATGAAGGTGTTGTGCTGATGCGTCTCGTAAAAACCCGATGATTTATTCCGAGCCTGAGTCAGGGACGTTGACCTCTCTGGTGGAGAAAATCAAAGGTGTAATTCCATACTAACAATCGAACGTTGGCTGTGTGTGTGTGTGGGTGTGTGTGTGTGTGGATCTTTAACATCTTTCCACGCCTTAAGTATTTCTTATTTCTCCCCCCCCCCCCCCTTTACTGTAAGTGGAAATTAGGCAGCCTATACTTATCTATGACTTAACAACACACCCAAATTGCAGACCTGCTCCTGAAGCAAAAGAAAAAAAAATAATAAAAAAATGAGAGAGAGAGAGAGAGAGAGAGAGAGAGGCTGTATGACAGAAGAGCTTGTAACATGACTTTTAAACAGGCTGAAATGAATCATCCCTTAATCCAGATCTTATCTTTGAAGCTGATTTGATTTCTGTGCTCCGAATAAGAGCATCTTTTAGGGAAATATGCGCACCTGTGGACTCGCCGCATCACGAGGTGAAGAAAGAAAGAAAGAAAGAAAGAAAGAGAGAGAGAGAGGCTTTACACGGACCGATCTGACCTGACAGGACACAATATCAGCCGTGTTCCAGAATGTTCCAGTGTAAAAATAGAGCTCTTTATAGAGAGCTAGAGAGCCATCGCGTGAAAACACGAGAACGGACGCTCAGAAACATCGACGCGATCCTTCCGTTAGAGAACACCGTAACAGCATTAAGAACACTGCAAACATCTCTTTAATTTATCGCATTAAATATTCTCGCTGTTATGTACGAAAATACACGTGAATGTGTGGAATTAATGAAGCGTGAGCTTTTCTCTCTCTCTCTCACACACACACACACACACACACACACACACACACATCCTCTCTCTAATCAGCACTATCAGGTGTAACACATTGTTTTTTATGAATCAGAGGAAGATTTTTTTCAGTGATGCGTATGAAGACCGCGGGTCATTTCCATATCAAAGCAGCACAGTGTGGTGGCTGGCAGTAATTAAAATGCAGTGGTTTTTCGGAGCGTCATACACACACACACACACACACACACACACACACGCTCGTGAAGGCAGAGGGTTCAGCATGCGGGTGGTTGACTGCCGTATGCGTCTCTGTATGCACTTATAATTTTGTACAAATGTTTATGCCAGTGCGTGCTCTTTTGCGGAGAGCTTGTCCCGCAGCCAAAACCATTTCAAGACAAAGTTAGTTTGCTTTTTTTTTTTTTCTCTCCCCCTTTCTCTCTCTGTCCCTCTCTCTCTCTTTCTAAGCTTCTTGTTGTGGCCTCCCGTCTCGCTGTGCCTCTGTGCAGCTGCTCTCCGAAAACGCTGAGCCTTTGCCATGTGTTTAACCTTTAATTGGCGCATGAATAAATGATGCGAAGCCTTTTTTTTATATATCAAACCCGTGTTTATGATGGGCCTTCATTGCCTTCGTAATTGTTGTCGCCTTAAATGTGTAACTTGTGGGTGTGTGTGTGTGTGTGTGTGTTTTCTCCTTCTTTTTTTCTCCCGCTCATGCCTTTTGCATGGCTTATTTAATAGCAAATGTGGTGAATTGTGTGGACGCCGTTGCCAGTTTATTACAGGGATCATTCTGGTGAGGTTTTTTTTTTTTTCTGCCTAAGAGTCTAGATGTCTCTTTTTTGGGGCATCGGAGAGTTCTCCAAATACACGCTTTATCATTTGATCTAATATCCCAAGAAAACATGGAGTGTTTTTAGAAATAGGGCTGGACGATATATCGCTCGTGATGCCGATATATCACGGAAATCTCTAATACAGTAATTCAATATGCAAATGAGCTCCATAACAAACCAGAGCACTTTTGACTCAAAGTTTCAGCTCAATTTTTACTTTGTAAAATAAAATTAAAAAAAAAAAAAAACTTGTTGATTTTTAAATATATCACAATCTCAGTATAGCACTACAATCACAATATGCTTTATGAAAATAATAATAATATAATAATGGTAATATATTGTTTATTGTTTTTAGTCCTTGTGTGTTTTTATATTCCATAATTTCTTAAAAGTGCACAGTGAAAAACTACAGCAAGTTTATTTTGGAACTTTGTGGAAAAAAGAAAAAAAATATCACCATGTACACGTCACATCACTATATCTGATCAGTTCTCAGACTTCATACACGTTTCCTGATGTATCGTGCTCGCAGTAGTATTACATCGTACATGTAGTACTATTGTACTGATCTTACTGTATTACTCGTATTGTTGTAGTCTTGTATGTAGTAATACAGAGTAAAAGTACAACAATAAGAGTAATACAGTAAGATTAGTACAATAGTATCACATGTAATACAGAATAAGAATAATACAGTAATACAGTAAGGATAATGGAGTAAGAGGAATACGTTAAGACAGAGTTTTACAGTGAGTAAGGACGACACAGTAAGAGTAATACAATAAGAGTACTATAGTCTCTCATTGAGCACGCTCCCGAATGCTAAAACTAGCGGTAAATCAGTCGCTAAGCTGCTACGCTAAACCGTACTGTGACACACAGCGTGTTTAGGACGTGTACAGTGAACACTGGCTGCATTTAAAACGCTAACAGACGTTAGCATTCTGCACTCACAGCTGTTCACTGTTCTCCATCGGCCTGTCACAATGTGCGTGTGTGTGTGTGTGTGTGTGTTTTGCGCATGTGTTTATTTCAGCTCGGCTCATCGCGAACCTGTCACGAGCTGATAGATCACTAACTTTACAAGAAGCCAGTTAGAGGTCAGTAATTAATCTACAGAGACGTGGCTCGCTGATTTACAAGGCCGTGCTACTGCGCTGAAATTATTCACACAAACGTCATCTTCGGTTTGCGTTCTGTACGAATACACTGATCGTGTGTGTGTGTGTGTGTGTGTGTGTGTGCTGCACAGTACAGCGTTTGTTAATCAGCATCATGATATTCGGCTTTGCAGTACTGACGGCACAAATGTCCGTGGTATGCAAATGAGTTTGTAAATGAAGCATATCATCGTTTTTTTTTTTTTTTCTTGCTTTCTATCTATCTCGATTTCTTTTCAAGTGTGACTCATTTTCATCCGCTGTCCCTGTGCAGGATGATGTTTAAAAAAAAAACAAAGAGCAACTACTGCATCCTATCTGCATTTCTGATCAATCTCAGGAGTTCTGGATACATTTTCTGTGAATATTTTGACAAGTTGGCGCGTTTCTGTGATCCAAAAAAAAAGACTTTGGGTTAAATGACCTAAGAACCTGAACAGTTTATATAATTGTATGTGTATTAGTGAGCACATAAAAAAAAAAAAAAAAAAATATATATATATATATATATATATATATATATATATATATATATATATATATTGTCCTCATTTAAAACAAATATATGCAGTATATAGATACATTTCTACATTTATATTTATGCGCTCGTTAGCTAAGATTATGTTCTGTATGTTGCGTCAAAAAAGCAAAGATCAGGAGGATAATCGGAGAGTTAGGAATGAGAAATATCCTTAAAAATGCACTAAAACTCTAAAACAACGTTTTTAATGTGACACTAGATCTTCTAGAGGCTCTGGCTTTGTTTTTTTTCCCAATCTGAAGAACCAGTAGCTAACATCTTGTTCCGCTGCTCTACAGTTTTTTATTGTAGTTGCAGAAATGGACATCTGATCCACTCCTGAAAATTATATGGAAAACGTTCGAGGACGTTATGCCAGAATTCGCATTGCCTACAGTGTTTTTTTTCTCGTCTGTGGAAACTCAGGACGGACGATGCCAAAAACAAATTAAAGTGACAAAAGAGGGTGGAAAAAAAGGAGGGTGCAATTTCTGTGGCTGTAGTTCTGACAGTAGTTAAGCTCAAATCGCTCTGGCCAGCTCTTTTGTTTCCTTATTCCATGATTATTTACACTGACTCGCGGATTTTACAGGGCGTGCGTCATGAGAAAATGGCTTCAGCAGACCCGACCACAAGTGCTGCTCTCTCTCTCTCTCTCTCTCTCTCTCTCTTCCTTTCTAAAAACGTCACTTGAGCACCGGTGGACGTTTTATTTCTCTCTGGGCTGCATAGAAACTGGGCAGGTACGCAGAGAAAGCACTTGGAGCTTGTTCGTGAACGAGCTTTGATGAGGCGTTGATGCCGTGTGTGTGTGTGTGTGTGTGTGTGTGTTTGCGCCTCCACAGATAATGATGTTCATTTCAAAGCAGTGCCAGGCGTCTTTGTAGCTGAATAGGCCACGCGTGCGTCCTCCGGTTCTTAAGGCGGCGGGGATTGTGGGTAGAACCGCCGAGGACACTCAGCTGAAGGGGTCAAGGACACGTCAGTATGGATATATCGGACAAACAAACAGGGCCTCAGACGTCTTCCTCGTTATAAAGAGACGTGAACTCACTGATCCTCCACAGTGTATCCAAAGCAAAGACGTTTCTTTCTCTACCTCTCTCCCTCGCTCTCTCTCTCTCCTTCTTTCTTTCTCCTTCGTTTTGAACCACACCAAAAGTGAAATGGAAAATGTGAACCTTTTCCCTTTTTTTTTTTTTTTTTTTTGCTCTGGCACAGAGAATGGAAAACAAATTGCGAATGAATTAAAACATATCCGTTTTTTCATTAGTTCATCAAGCTACCTCCTGGTCCAGGACTATAATTTCAAACTCTCATTTCTTTCTTTTTTTTGAGTTCCTCCTCCTCCTCTTCCTCCTCCTTCTTCATCTCCTCCGTGTCACAGGACTGTTTCACAGCACGCCTGTCAAAAGTCTGCTGAGCGAGAGAACTATAATGGTGTAATATTTTTTTCTTTTTTTTTTTTTTAAATGGAAAAACTGTTGAAATGATGGAGGAAAATGTGCGGTTTTGCCTCCCGAGCCTTCCCCAAGAGCCTCTTTGATGGTCTTAAAGAACAGCCGCACTGGCACACGCTGGACACCCACGAACAGCGTAAGTCGCTCCGAGCTGAGTGGACGGGAAAATATAAACGCCAGAGAAAGAGACGGAAGAAGAAGTAGAAGAGGCAGGGGTTATTAGATTAAGAGTGGAAATCTTTCCCCCCTTTTTTTCATCCCTTGTAGCTCTCTATAAAAAAAAGAAAGAAAGAAAGAAAGAAAGAAAGAAACTGAAACTATGACACAGAGCAAAACTCGAACCCTCTCAGGCCCTCTGTGATGCAAATGAGATGAGGTTTTCTCTGAGCTGTGACTTGTTGAACCGTTAATTTTACAGCACGTTCCTTTTTTGTTCTTCTGTTTATCAGAATCCCGAGGCCACTTTGAAACACACACTCTCTTTTTTCCAGCTCGGACTATTCTTCTAACGTTATATAAGCAGAGTCACTATATTTCAAAAGGCTTATAACAGAGAAGTAGTTTCAGATCTTGGCTTAAATGTGTGTGTGTGTGTGTGTGTGTGAGTGTGTGTGTGAGCGTGAGTGTGTGTGTGTGTGTGAGTGTGTGTGTGTGTGTGTGTTTGTGTGGTGGCATGTCACATGGGAATAAAGCTTTCTGTCTCTGGTTTAGTGGCAGGACTGAGATGATGATGTTGATGATGATGATGATGATGATGGTGCTGGTGGTAGTGGAGATGAAGAGATGTTCCTCCTCTTTCTCGGTGTAGCTAAATTTATTGGTCGCCATCTGCAGGGTGGAGAAGTTTGGTCAAACTCCAGAGACCACAGAGAGCCTTCTAATTAAATCGTCATCATTATCAACTTGCGGCGCGCGATCGTCCCTGACGTCGAGCTCTTCCAAGATGAACATGGAAACCAAGAGGGTTTTTTTCTCCTCTAATCCCTGTGCTGGATGGACTCACAAAGAGAAAAGCAGAAGCCTCGATATAGCCGCGGTGCTGCTTTTTGTTTTTTGGCAAAAAAACTAAACAAAAAATGGGCACCTTTCCATTTGCACTCAGGTTTAAAGAATTGCAGATCTGGTAAAGTCATCTCCGATTTCTGGACTCGGTTATATATCTTTGTTACTCGTCCAGTGTCTCTGAGGCATGTTAGGTCAGTAATAATATCAATTAGAGGTGAAAGGATGAGCGTCGGTGCCGATGTGTGACTTTTAGCGCCGTGTACCACGCACTAGACCTGTGAGTGACACGGAGGAGTGCGGGAAAAAACGCTTTATCAGAACATAATTACAGCCCCTGTGATTAAAGGGGGAAGTGACTCTGATTAGAAGAGTTTCTTGGGGACGTGGAAACTGGATGAATATTCAGATGGAAAAAGAAAACAAGCAGAAATGTTCTACGGAGTGTTTTCTTTTTGTCTTCCACAAAGCTCTGATATCATCCTTGATGTCAGCCTGGTTTTTTTTAAAGGTCTCGCTAAAAATGTGCACAAGACATCATTATAAATGCGTGACAGCTCCATTTCTGTCTAACTATTTGAGATAGGGTTTGAGGTGGTTGAAAAGGCTTCAGGTTGTGCTGTTATAGGAAAATAATCAACGACAGGGCGGTGTGATGAAGCGGCGTTACTGTCACCACCCTGAAGCTGATTATTTTCCCGTAACAGCATGTCTCGAAGTGTTTTATTCTTCTTATACCACAGCAATTTACCGACGAGTACAATTTTTTGATTTATTAAAGAAAAACACGTCATAATTTTTATCTGTCTATCTGTGAAACACGTTAGCTCGCTTACGTTATAGCAGCTGTAAACAGTCGCTCCCTCACCAATCTCTCTTTTTTTCCCTCTCTCGAAGTTAATAAGACAAAAAAATGAAGCTTGTCAAGTTACTGAGAAACTGCAAAGCAGCTGAAGACATCGGAAAACTTAAAATTACAGCTCCACCTCCACTGGAGACTCCTTCCATGAATGTTAAATTAAATGTCCACTTACATGTTTACATGCTTACGAGTCCCTGTGAATGAGCTTTTACTATGGAAACGATAATGTATTAGAACAAGAGCGTTCATATAAGCCTGTGATTTGCAGCTGCGCGACTGTCAGAGCTGCTGCTATAGAAAATTAATCAGCACCTGCTGACCAATCACAATCCAGAATTCAACAGCGCTGTGGTAAAGGTTGACTTCGTCTCTTGTTCTTCCTCAACTCTGGAGGCAGATAAAAGCGTTTTGTTATCGCTTCGCTTTGACGGGGAGATTAGCATCGCTTTACTCCTCTCTCTTCTCACCTCTCGGTCTCCTAAAACACGATCCGCTGTGCGATAGCCTGCTTCGGGTTCATAAAAAGCGTCTGAAATAGACTGCAATCTCTCACAAATTTTACAATTTCACAAGTGACTTCCCTCTCAGAATAACCTTCCTCTGGCCTTTTGATTTCAGCAGGGCTTGGTTTTTTCGCTCGGAGAGCTATACATAAAAAAATAAAAAATATATAAAAAGCTTAGCATTCTCTGAATTTATAGCTGAAGGCTGCTTATCTTGAAGCCTTTCACAGCCTTTAGAAACGGAGAAAAATAATACTTCACGGCTAAATTTTTGAACTTGTATTGTGTGTTGTGAGCAGCACGAGAAAAAAAAAAACAGTTTGTGCACTGAGCAGCGTCAAACCTTTAGCGACAATAATAGTGCATTTGCCTTTACAAAGTGTGGTGTGGTTTAAAGTTAAAGATCCTTTCAATTCACCACACAAACACTGTGTTTAAAGCTCTTTTTTTTCCCCCCCTACAGTTTATTCTCCTCCTTGGTGTGTTTTTTTCGAGCTGAGATCCGTGTGTGTGCTTTAAGAGACGTGCCGTGGTAATCAAGCCGCTGCTTCAACACTCGACTTTGCATGATGCTTGAAAAATCTGGAGGAGAAAGTGTGAAGTTGAGCTGAGAGCCAAGGTCGAGAGCTGAGTGTTCTCCTTGTGCCACCTTCCCCATGCGCCGTCTCAAATCCCGCACTTATTTACATCTTGGAATGCTTCCGGATTTATCGGCCGAAGCCGAAGCCGAAGCGCACCAGCGGGTCGGAAATTTATATAAGTTGAGAATAATGCAAGCCATGTGTTAAAGAGGCGCAGTGAAATGTCGAGACCTTTTCATGTGACCCACCTGTCGTGCTTTCATCACCGATAATGCTAACCTCATGTTGCTATCATCAGCTGTGTGTGTGCGTGTGTGTGTGTGTGTGTGTGTGTGTGTGTGGTCAAGTGGATCCCATTTCTCTTAAAGTCTGACGCTCATGCTTTGTCCAATTTAACTGTTAGATATGAAATTCGTGAAAAGCACAAACTCTTAAAAAAAAATGTCTTCATATTTATTTTACAGACGTCTGGCTTGTTAACAGTCTGCTCCGGACTTCACTAGGTGAGGAGTTCCTCGGGTTTCACACGGCCAGTGCCACGCTCTAATGGGCTCTCTGGGCACGACTGGAACATAATAACCGTTTGGCCGTGTTTGTCTTACCCCCCTCTCGAACCTAAAAAAAACCGCCAAAATTCACTCTCAGCACGCATAAGCACTGCTATGTGATGTAAGTTGTTATTACTGGATACATGGGATAGGAAAATTTGGATTATTTTCCAAAAATCCACCGTGGAGCGGGCATTATGTCACAAAGGCCACATTGTAAGGTTTGTAGGGTTTGTAAGGTTTGTAAGGTTGGGCGTGTGGAGTGTGTGTGTCTCTTTTTTTTTTTTTTTTTTTTTACTTTACTATGCTTGTTTTAGATTGTCTGACCACCTTGTACGTCTCATAACATTTACAATGACTTGCATAATGGAAAGGAACATGAGAGAATTCAGTTTCACTTATATTCCTAGAGCAGCCCTCGTCAACTGGCGGACCAGGCACTCGAAAAACCCTGTACCAGAAACGATCAACGTATTTTAAAAAGAAAATCCAGCCCATGTTTTTTTTTTTTTTTTAAACATAAACCAGCAGATTCTTGGCTCATTGAGAAAGGAAAGCGTTTTCACGGCGTTTCATTGGATCTTTACGTTTTATTTACCTTCTCTGATCTAATCAACAAACTGATTAATGATAACATGACTTATTAAAAACAGTTGATGACAAAAATAGAAAGTTTAAAGATTATTGGACAGAGAATCATGCATTTATTTCCTGTTTTATATTCGAAATAGATGCTCAGAGTCTGTGGAACTAAGTAAAAGTGGTAACCAACCGCTATGAAACGAATCATTAACATGTCGTATTGTCTCATCCTTCTTATCCTAGTGTCCCAGTCATGTGATTTTTCTGGGTTTGGGACCGAAATTTTGGCTTCGCTGCACAACATGAACGTAGTTAGAGATGGCAAAAACTTCTCACCTTGGTGATGGTACTTCAATAAAATACTTTTTTTTTTTTACTTTCCTCTGAATTGTAGATTAAACTGGCAGAAAACATACCAAATTTATGTTTTTCTGATATTTATTCATCTCATACACAACCACTCTCCTTGACGTTTAGTCGATATCAGCTAACTAACTAACTAACTATCTAATGTTTGCTAACTTGATGCTAACACAAGCACGTAGCTAGCTAACACAGCTACGAGGAAGTGTAACTGCTCCACAAGACGTATTGTGTGTAGTGAAGTGTATTAGAGCAGTATAAATGAAAATAAATCTTCTTAATGTTACACAGGCTCGATACGGTTGACGCGTCCTATTTGATTCTCAAATGATACAGTGTGATGTCACACGAAATGCAAGGATACTGCATATCGCCATGAACTAATAACTAACGATTTAGCATTAAATGCTAACGGTTATCGCTAATCAGTCATGCTAGTTGCTTAGCTAGACCTTTGTCAGAAAAGGTATAAACATACTTTATCATTCTATAGTTTAATTATATGTCACTGGTTTAGATCATCACTCCTGCTTCATGGGTTTGTGACCACATCATTAGACGTGGAGGTTTAGGTAAAGCAATAATAATAATAATAATAATAATAATAATAATAACAATAATAACAAAATCTATCCTCAGCCTGCTGGTGCAATCATGTGCCACATGTAATTTCTCCAAACTCACCGTGATTGCGTTCCTGAAGCCGCTCTCGTCCTCGTACAGCTGCTCATCTCTTCTCCAACACCTGAAAAGCTGATTGCTGCGGCATCATGGGAAAGGACGTGTCTCTAATAGCCGAGCTGAGAATCATGCGTCTCCTGTTTTTTTTCTCCCACTAATTGAATTCGGCACTAAAATACTGCTGGCAGGAGCCCTTACCTTGTTTGACTTATTTATTGCCTGACTAGAGAGATAATTTGACCTCCACTTTTCAAAAGCTCTATTTCTTCGTCCTCTTAAAAAAAAAAGAAAAAAAGGGTAATAAACTCAATTATACCGCCGATCAGTGACTCAAATGAAGCATTTGTTTTTCACCAGAGAGAGGAAAGTGCTCTGTGTTCAGGGGCTTCTTTTTTTTTTTCGCCCTAAATGCGTGCAGCGCCAAGACGGAGAGCAAGATTGCCTAGCCAGCTCCGGTCGTGTCAGCCAAGATTTGTGCGCGTCCTTTAAATCATTTCCCTCTCTAGAAAATTAAGAATGCAGAGATATTCTCAAACCGATCATTTCTCTCTCCACCCTTCCCAAATGCAGTCATTTGCTCTCCAACATGTGACGATTAATCGTGAGCCTTTGAGAGGGAGGAAAGATCGGCGTGATCGGCGTTAATGTAAACAACTGAAGCGAGAGGTTATAATGTTAATTGTTTCAGTGCGTAAACCGGTTGTATAGGGCTCGCTGTAAACACAGCTGTCCATCACGGTTAAGATTTACATTCCTAAGAAGTACGTCTGAGGAAACGTTTAGCTCGCTGTAAGGCGCTCGTTTTCTTTTTCGGTATTTCTCTCATACCTAAACGTAGCTCGTTATATTATTTGTTTTCTTTCCCTGTGCAGGTTTGTGCCAAGGTTTTATGAGTGTATTTAGGAATTTATGAAATATTTCCTCTCGTTTTTTTTTTTGCTGTTGCCATTTCTCGCCCTGCTTTTTGTCATTGTTATAACCTCCTTCATCCCATCTGGATTGGAATTGGTCAGACGACAAGGTGCTTCTATAACAGCAGCGCTCGTTTTAATACGTTATCGTTTCTATAGTAACAGCTCTGCTAATAATAAACAAATTAAAAAAAAAAGTGTGAAATTGTTGATAAGTTATCTGGTTATGTCATGAAGGGCATGTTAGTTTAACATTTATGGAAGGAGTCTCCAGTGTCACAGGTGAAGCTGTAACGTTAGATTCCGGACATCTTCAGGACAGACGCGTTTACGCTTTTGCAGTTCGTTAGTAAGATTACAAGCTTTTTTTTGTCAAGAGAGAGGAAAATGACAGGCTGGTGAGGGAACGACTGTTTATAGCTGCTATAACGTAAGTGAGAACAGGTTTGTGGACGTTTCACAATGATAAATCTAACTATAAATTTGGCTGTTAACAAATAAAAATGATAATTGTCGGCAAACTGCTGTGGTATAAGGGGAATAAAACACTTCAGGACACGCTGTTATTGGAAAATAATCAGCTTCAGGGTGGTAACAGTAACTCCGCGTCACCACACCCATGAAGAGAGCGAAGGCCGTCCTGAACTCACTTCACAGAGCCTTGTTTTCTCGTTATCTGCTACAAAAGACGCCATTTTTAATGCTCTCCTGTTCATCTTTTCACGATTCCCTCATTTCAGTCTTATCAGATTGTCTAAAGCTGCCGCATTTTCAATTCAGTTGCAAATGTAATCTTTGAAAATGCGACGGTGTCGCACTTCGCTTCCAGTCTGAACAAAAAAACAACAAGAAAAAAATAAAAATACTAATAATTTCATGGACAATTGATGGTGCCTGATTGTAACCTGATCATTTCTGGATCAATTGATCCCATTCTGGTTTAATTCACCATGTGATTGACTTTCGGCACTGTTAGGGGGGAAAAAAATAAATAAATTAAAAAACCCCTGCCCTGCGTTTGGTCTTTTAAAGAGTGCAGTCATTTGAATACAGATGCTTGCCGCTTAGACCCTGTCACTGAAAATGGCTGAAAGTCAGGAGACAATTGCAGGTTGATTATGTTGCCACTGACAGAAGATGCGGGTCCTTTTGTGCCTCGGAATTATTTGCATTTAAATGTTTATTGTGGATGTGTAACGCTCACGCGCGCTGATTGTCAGCGCTGGCTGTCGGCTTTTGTTGTCTGAGAAACAAAATGAATGAATTTCAGAAGTAGCAGTGAATTGAGAAGAAGGAAGCCTGGAATTATTATTATTTTTTTTTTAACCAAAGTTCGACTCTGAATCAATCAACGTGACTTTGTTTTCAAGCTGTTTCCTTTTGTAGAAAGATTTACTCAGCATCTGTGTAAAAGATTTGTGTGGTTTTTTTTTTCTTTTTTGAAAGATCATGCTCGTGTCACTGAAAACGAGGCATGCTTTTGACCTTTGTCTGAGTCGGTAAAAGAAAAAAGGTGTGTATGTGTATGTGTGTGTGTCTGTGTATATATGTGGATATATGTCTATATATGTACATATATAGGTATAGGTTAGTGATGGTGTGTGTGTATGGGTGTGTGTGTGTGTGTGTATGGGTGTGGAGCTCATGGCTGAGCCTGTCTCCTGCTGCTCAGGGCTCCGGGTCCTTTTGTCCTGCGGCACTCAACGCGTCTGCCTCCTCAGGAGAGCGACGACTTTCACCAGTGCGGCCGTACAAAAGCCCTTCTTTCCTTTGAGGTGTTAAAAACTTCCATTTATGCATTCCCTGGACAAAAAGCCCCGAGCCCATTTTCAAGGCCAGTGGCGACACAGGCGGACATTGTGGCCACGCTTCTCCGGCACTCATTTCACAGCTCCTAAAAACCAGTATGTGGTGAACAGGATTTCAGCGGCTAAAACGCCCCACGAGACTGTGGGCGATAAGAGAGCGAGAGAGCGAGAGAATGGCTGGTAAGTCGCCGAAGCGGACTCTGTCTTGAACCCGCGATTGTGACTCCAGTGGTGCAATCGGTCTCCTCAAGCTGGGGATGTTCACCCGCCGGACTGTCACCAAACCCAAATAACTCAATGATATGGTGGATTTTTATGTATTCTGAGCATTCGTGGTGCCGAAGGCCCTTGCAGCGTGACCCAGACAAGACGCAGACCATTTCTACCTCAGGCACTGCGGCAGCATCATGGCTGTGTGAGGAATGACACACACTGTGGCGCGCTGTTGTAGGAAAATAATCAGTGACAGGATGGTGCAAAGAAGCGGCGTAACTGTTACCACCCTGAACTTCGCTGTCATAACAGCATATACCACCACGATTTAACTTTTTGTCTTTATTTAACTGTAGATCGATATTGTCATTGTTTTTATCCGTTTATAGCTACCTGTAATGTTGTGGAATGTCAGTGAAACGAGTTATTTCCTGTTCTTACTCACGTTATAGCAGCAATAAACGGTCATTCCCTCACCAGGGTCTCTTTTTTCTTTCTATCTTGAAGTTAATAATACAAAAAAACTCAGCTTCTCACGTTAAACAGAGAAAACGTCAGTTTATAAATTATTTATACGTTTTTCTTTAGTAAATAGGAACATGTTTTTTAAAATCTGTTAATGATCGGTCTTTAGATGAGATCATGTGTAGCGTCCGCTGAACGAGTCACTGTGAGTGAGCTGTTACTATAGAAACGGTAACAAAAACGTTACAAAATTGCAAAACAAAGTTTGCACTTAATATTCTGGCTATTTTTCATAAGTATTAGCACCCTCAACTTTATACGATTGCTCGTCACACAAACCAGTCACAGCGAGAGCTTCACGTCACACCACAGATTCACGTTAGCTAAAAATATTATGTTCTTTATTGCAGTACCAATTAGCTAATTATTAGTGATCACAGCACCTGGTATGGACATGGTTAGTCAATACTCGTACTACCTTTGTTAGGATGTTTTACCCCTCCTTCGTTCCTTCCTTCCTTCCTCCTCCTTATGTTCCTCCTCCTCCTGAACCTCCTCTCCGATAGCTTTATCTCCTCGCTCAATAATTAAGTCGACTTGCTGCTGGGGAACCATGTTTCTTTTTGGAAGAAGTGCAGGCGCGAGTTGCTTTTTGTCCGGCTGGAGATTGAATTTGACAATGGGGTCCGTGCCGAATGACAGGCATGGAGCTTTTTCAAGCGAGAACCCCCCCTCATCCTCTCCGCTTCCCATCCAATCCTCCCATCCCGAATGACAGCTTAGCCTGTGTTGCTGGTCTAAGGCCTCCTGCTTCATTTTCCCCCATTTCTCCCCTTTTTCCGGCCCCGGTTCTGGCCCTGCTGTTGGTGGAGAGATAACCTGGCCTCCACTAGGTACACGAGCGACCTGCTGATGGGCGAGATTGGCTCTTTTGTCCCAATAACTGCCTTTGCTAAATCTCCTCTTTAACATGTTGTGGACTAAGAAGAGCGCAGGGATGGGAATAGTGTATAGAGGTAATGTGTTTTTTTTTCCACTGGTTCAGAGGCCTGAATAAAGCTTTAGGTGATGGGGTGCAATTTAAAATGTTCCATGTCATGTCACGGAGCGCAATAGGAGATGACCACTGAGTTTAACCGCTTCGGTGTGCAGGTTTAGGCTCTTAAAAGCTCACCTTGGAGGATGTTTAAAAGCATATTGCTGTACAGGACATTTCTCTAAAACAAGCTGTGGAAGAGTGAAGAGTGTACTCACTGAAAGAGAGAGAAAGAGAGAGAGAGAGAGAGAGAGAGAGTGTGTGTGTATGCGTGTGATAATGTTTTATATTTTTAAGGAAGTTATGTACTGATTGCTGTCACATGATGGATAATACACACCGAGCAGTATTATGTTGTCCAGTAATTAAATCAGCTCGGACTTTCCAATAACAGCACATCCACATGTGTTTTATTGCTCTTATACCACAGCAATTTACAAACGATTACATTTATTATTAATGAATGAATATTTCGCTTTTGTATCAGTTTGTCTGAGAAACAGGTTAGTTCCTGTTCTCACTTAGCAGCTGTAAACAGTCGTTCCCTCACCAGTCTCTCTCTATTGTCTCTCTCTTGAAGTTAATGAGAGGAAAAAAAAAAGCCTGACCTTTCTTACGCAAAAAGAGTCCTCTGTCCTCTGTTAAAGTAAAAACTTAAAGTTACAGCTTTACCTCTGACACTGGAGACTCCTTCCATAAATTTTATATAAACATCTCCTTACAGATCAACAATAACATACGTATGATAATCTGTTTATTATTACTGGAGCGTCCGCCGTACGAGTCCCTGTGAACGAGCCGTTACTATAGAAACGATAACGTATTAGAATGATAATGTATATAAACCAGTGCTATGCAGCTGCACTACTGTCAGAGCTGCTGTTATAGAAAATTCATCAACACCTTCTGACCAATCACAGTCCAGAACTCAGCATCGCTATGGGATAAAAATGATCGCGGAACATCCAGGCACATTTCTCTGAGGCCGATATTCAGATCATGAGTTAACGCACTGTGCTTTATCATGTGTGTGTGTGTGTGTGAGTGTGTGTGTGTGAGTGTGTGTGTGTGTGTCCTTTGGCTCCTGCCCTCAGCAGTCACTTTGCGGTGTTATGTTTATTAGAGACATGTGTCGGGCTCATGCATGGAGAAGAGATCGAGTGGAACTCTGAAACTTGTAGCGCTGTTAAAAAACTGTTTTCAGCTGTCTCTCTCTTTATCTCTGTCTGTCTCTGTCTGTCTTTTATCTCTCTGCCTCTCTCTCTCTTTCGCGCTGTCTGTCTGTCTGTCTTTTTTCACTGTCTCTTTCTTTCTTCCTCTGTCTGTCTGTCTGTCTCTCTCTTTATCGCTCTGCTTTTCTCTCTTCCCCTTTGTCTGTCTGTCTGTCTGTCTTTTTCTTTATCGCTCTGCTTCTCTCTCTCTCCTTTCGTCTGTCTGTCTGTCTGTCTGTCTGTCTGTCTGTCTGTCTTTTTCGCTCTGCCTCTCTCTCTCTATCTGTCTGTCTGTCATTTTCACTTTCCCTCTCTCTCCCTCCCTCTCTCTCTGTCTCTGTCCATCCATCTGTCTATCTTTCTCACTTACTGTCACTTTCTCTGTCTGTCTATCTCTTTCTGTCTCTCCATCTGTCTGTTTCCCTCTCTCTCTCTCTTTCTTTCTTTTTTTCTTTCTTTCTTGCTGCTTCTCTCACTTTGCAGAGTTTTTCTTTTCTTTTCTTTTCTCTTCTCTCACCTTATTCTTCCCTGTTTTTTTTCCTGTGCCTGTTTTTTTAGGAGAGAGAGAGTGAAAGAGAGAGAGAGACAGTGAGATAAAGCAGAAGAGTAAAGTGTGAGCTCACTGCAGGCGTAATTACAGACACAATGCTTCAGTAATAAAACAGTTGGGAAACTAATAAAAGCGACTCGGAGCTGATTGTAATTCTCTGTAGTGAAATCCATGATCACGCAATTAGTGAAGGGGTTTGATTGAGGAAACTCTCACTGCTTTAGTCCTGGTACAATACACACACACACACACACACACACACACACACACTGTCTGATTCACTTTGCTCCTCACATGCCTGGGCTTTGTACTGCGTTATATCCTAATTATTTCTAATATTATTGTTTTTTTGTTTTTTTTTTGGTAATGAAAAAGATTTTTTTTTAAAAATCTGGATGAGCCTTTTGCTTAAATAAAGCATAAATAAAATTCACGATTCATAAATAAAACGACAGCGTTTACACCGTTCCTCTTACTTTCATTCCTCATCATTTCTCTCAATTACCATCACATTATAAATTCAAATTCTTGTTAATTTTTTACCCCCCGCAATTAAAACAGGACAGTCTTTATTAAAGCTCAACGGGAATGAGGAATATATAATGTGACTGAAGGAGAGAACCGTTTATGGAATTAGCACTGCTGTCAAGGGCTCACACACACACTCACACACTCACACACACACACACAGTGCAGGAGAGGTGAGACAGTGTGGGGACACACACAGACCTACGGCGCGCCCTTCTGAGACCTCAAAACAGGCTGCCAGCTCCGAGGTGCGATTTCGATGACAACGGCTTTCCATTCACGCTCTCTCACACACACACACACACACACACACACACACACTCATCCCCCCTTTGCCCTCAAGGGACCCGTCTCAGATCTTTTGGAAGGAATAAACCATTAAATGTATTAACTTTGAGCCACAGCAATTTGCCACCCATTACAATCCCTTATGAATTAAAGGACGACACGTCATACTTTTTATCCATTTATAGTTACTTTTAATGTTGTGGAACATCCATGAAAGACGTTAGTTCCTGTTCTCACTTACTGTATGTCATAGCAGCTATAAACCCTCGTTCTGTCTCCAGCCTCTCTTTTTTTCACTCTCTTGAAGTTAAAAAGACAAAACAAAATGCATCTTGCCCTCTTTTGTTGAAGATGTCGGAAAACTTACAGCTTTACCTCTGACACTGGAGACTCCTTCCACAAATGTTAAAATAAATGTCTTCGTACAGAAAATTTCACCATATTATTAATCAGTTACGGAGGTTTTTCTGTTTAATCCGTTTATTATTAGCGGAGCGTCCGCTGTACATGACGCTGTGAATAAGCCGTTACTATTAGAAACAATATGTGTCAGAATCACCACCTTCTGGCCAATCAGAATCCACGATTCAGTAGCGCTACATGGTGTGAATAAGGTTTTTGAGGTTTTGTGCATCATTTCCATAAATCTTCAAGCGTATACAGTCTGTATTGTCAGTACCAGACTCGCGGCTACACCGATCTGATGGGTTCTCCTGCGGTTCTCCTCTGCTGTGTGTGAACAGAGGGCTCGGTCGCTTTACGCTTTTTTTTCCCCCTCTCCTGAGATGGAGGGAGCACAAATTGCAGGCGGATCAATTAGCTGTGACCTTAAACCCCTGTGTCCTTGTTTAATTGGCGGTGCCGAGGCAGGCTAATTGTATAAATCAGCTGGTAATGAGATCCCTGCTTGTTGTGAAAAACAGAATAATGCGAAGAAATGAACATCAATGAGCTTTGTGCACTTCTTCCTCCCCCCCCCCAACACAACCCTCCACCATGCACACATTTTTTTCCCCTCCTTCATTTCATCTCTTTCCCTCTTTCTCCAAGTTTGAATTTGAAAAATGCAAAAAGTCCAAACTTTTTGCTGAGATAAGAGCTAAAAGCTGAGCACATCTACATTAAAGAAAGCGTGTGTTTGTTGGTGTTTTCCTTCGTGGCCTCTTTCTTTCTATCTCTCGCGCTCTCTCTCTCTCTCTCTCTCTCTCTCTTGCTCATTCGGAGAACCGTGCTTGAGCTGATCCGAGGCCGAGAGCTAAATAAATCATTAGCGCTGCGCGGTGTGAGAGAGGGCCAAGCGCAAGATTGAATAAAACAAGCACTTTATATGAAAGGCATTTATTAGCAGAATCAAACAGCGCAGGACGGATTAATGAGGTATCAGAGACGTCGACTCTAAACATTGTCTCGGGTCGAGTTCCTCGGAGGAACATCGAGGGGCCGAGAGAGAGAGAGAGAGAGAGAGAGAGAGAGAGGGCTGTTTAACTTCAACTGCTAATGTGTGCAGCCAAATTTGTCTCTCTCTCTTAATGTATCTCTCACTGCATGTCTCTCTCTCTGTCTTTGTATCGTTCTTTCTGTCTGTTTCTCTTTAATTTTTCACCTCTCTCTCCCTGTCTCTCTTTCTCTCAGTCTTTTTTATCTCTCCTTTTCTCTCTCTGTATCTCTTTCTGTCTCTGTCTCTCTCTTGCTCTCATTCTTTCTATCTCTCTATCTCTCTTTCCTCTTTTGCCTCTTTCTCCCTCTCTGTCTCTTTCAATGTATATCTTTGTCTCTATTTCTCTTTCCCTCTGTCTTTCTATCTCTTTTCCACCTGTCTGTCTGTCTGTCTGTCTGTCTCTCTCTCTTTCTGTCTCTCTGTGTATTGCTTTCTGTCTCTGTCTCTCTTTCTCTCTGTCTTTCTACCTCTATTTCTGTCTCTCTCCCTTTCCCTTTTCTCCTTTCTCTCTTATCTATTTCTCTGTCTCTGTATCTCCTTCTATCTGACTTTCTGTCTCTCTTTCTGTCTGTCTCTGTCTCTCTCTCACTCTCTCTTTCTCTCTCTCCTTTCAGAAATAGTCACTGACTCGTTCTTCGTTCTTTCTTCCATTTCAGGTCATTTTCATGAATTCAAAATCAACTAACAAGTGATCTCTGGGAGCTGGGGATAAAGTCGTACTGTTTACGTGAGTACACACTTTATTTTTATTTTTTTATGTCTAGACCCACATTGTCCTGCTCTCTCTCTCTCTCTCTCTCTCTCTGCATGTCTCTCATCATTCTGTTTCAAATCCATGAAGAAAATATCGTCTCTTCTCTACACCTACAAGTGTCTTTTGCTTACTTTTCTGGAAGTGTTATTATTTCTACAAAGTCATAAACAGACATACAGAATGTAAAAAAGAAGAAAGAAAATAAATGAACAATGCTTTTTTGTAAAGATTCATCATGCTTCTTAACATGCAGTGACATCACGTGATATGCTTTTTTTACACACACTGACATGGTAACTGCTTGACAAGAAAATTGGATGAAGCGGCATTTCTTAAAGTTCTTAAATGAAACACCAGGCAGGAATATCACAGCATTTCAGTCACTTCGGAGAAACATGGATTTGGTCAGATAACTCTCTCTCTCTCTCTCTCTCTCTCACACACCTCCATCTGTATATATCGAGTGAATCTATTCTCTATGCTAATGCACGCAGTGTTATTGGTAGTTTATGGCTGCCAGTTGCCCTCAATAAGAGCATTCAGAGCAATGAAGAAAGAGCTCCATTTAAAGAAACGCGCCAGAAAACAGCCGATATACGGCCGCAGCGTAGCGCCACAATATGTCCTAAATGGCAGTTCTCTTTCCAGCGCCTTAATAAAGATCATATCTGGCAAAGTGTTGCTTCTGGGTAATGTTAGGCAAACAAGCTCCCCCCAAAAGTTAAGTTCACATTAATCTTTTTTCAAATGTCAAGTTGGATATGAGCCACAGGACGGACTTATATTATATTAATGTGAAAGGAAAAAAAAAAAATAACAGCCTGATGTTAATTAGGCCAGTGAGAATGACATATCCCACCTCAAAGTTCACGGCCATTCACTAAAGCCGGCGCTTTATCCCTGTGATTTCAAGTCAAACACGGCTCTACGCGTCCTCGGTCGGCCTGGATTTTTTTTTCCGCTGTGTTGGTAAGTAGCGTGTTAAGTCCTCTCTGAATGCCTGCCAGCGCGGAGAGAGAGCTGAATGCTGGAATAACAAAGGGACCTCGAGTGATTACCACCTTTGTGTGCCAGGCTTGTCACTCAGGGGGGCGAAGGGGCGGCCCACCATTTATTAAGCTAACAGTGCGTCTCAGATTGCAGCGTCACTTTGGGTAGAGGAATATATATCACGTGTCGCGATATCGGCGAATTTCCATTCATATTATTCACATTATTTTGGCACTTTGGGCCTCCGAGCTTTTAACATGGACGTCATTTCAAACGGAATTTTTAAGAGGATATTAGCAGTTACTCCTTGGCGAGTGCGTCTCATTACGACCGGCTTGCTATGCGGGGTTTGTGCTGAGCTGGACTGTACGTGTAGGATGCTGTTACATGTTCCAGCGTATTGAAGCATGCTGGGAGCAACTAACACCACACAGCAGCTGTGGGCCGCACTGAGCCCCTTTACAGGCTGTGCGAACACAGATATTAGAGTTGATAAGTTGCAGGGTCAGGTCTCTATTTTTGGGCATGAAGCACTGATTGTTGAGCTGAATAAAGGTGAAAGAGCCACTGGTGTAGAACAGCAAACATCAGCCCTTCGCCCTGGAGCACGTCCAGCCGTGGGCCAACAGTGGGAGCCTTGTAGTGTAGATAGTGTGTGCGTGTGTGTGTGTGTGTGGTGAATATGTGTAGCCCTTTTTTTTTTTTACCTACTTCAATCAAATTACTGATTTTCCCCAAAACAAACTCACGTGTGTCATCTATGCTAGCTTAAGAAAATTCACAAATTTTCACCACCTCGTGTGTGTGTGTGTGTGTGTGTGTGTGTGTTTTTTTTTTTTAAAATGCTGGACTGCGGTTCAAACATCGACCCAGCAAAGTGATTCAGTAAATCCAAGCAAGCATAAAAAATGGCTTCTGTAGCAGATCCTCTGTTGCGGCCAATCATGTGCATTTATGTCAGTTATTTAGCTAAAGGCAGCTGTTTCCGTGAAAGGAACAATTTTTCACAAACTTTCTTAGATTTTTTGCCTTAATTACTCTCTCTACTTTGATTCGTGACCTGACAGCATGGCTTTTTTTTTAAAAAAAAAAAAAAGGAGCTGAAAATGAAGAACTGAAAAATACTGAGATTTTTACGAAACTTTTTTTTTTTTTCATCCATTTCTGTCTTGAGCTCTTAAGATTTTTAACAGGCTACACTTTCACGAAGAGTTTGCGGATCACGAGCTCGTCTCTTGAAGACAGAAAGTTCTGGATACGATGAAAATCGTAAAATATATTTTGCACAATACTAATCTGAATTTGATTAAACTTACGGAAGAAATGTCACAACGTCTCATCCGAATATTTCCGCGTACGCATCCGGAAACGCCTCTCCACCAACCAATCAGCTTCCACCTGACGCATAGCACCGCAGATACACACAGCACGTAGTTAGCACACGGAAGGATTGAGTGCTAGCACGTCTCTGCATGCCACGTTTACCCATAATCCCAGACGTACAAACCAGGCTTTAGTCACTTATCCGAAAATTTTACACTTGATATGAAGAATCTGACATTTTCATTCTCACATGTGTGTTTTATATATACGTATATGTGCTTCTAAAAGTCTAAACGTAGCCTGTTTATGCGCCTCGTCAGTAAATGTGTTCGTTCTCATCTGCACTTCAGCTAATTGAAAGCCCATTAGCTCACACACAATGCCGAAAGCGTCGTTTTAAAGCTGCCAGTACGCATTAGAGAGCGCTCCTCGTGGTCTAGACTCGACGCACACTCTTGTCTCCTTCGTTTTAGATTTTTTCATAAAACACCCTCCCCGGATTCCCCGCACGCTCCCATCAACGAGGCCTTGTGCGCTCATTAATCTAAATTCCTTTGCAACTTTAATCTGCATGTTTAATTAATCACAAAAACAAGGTGGTGAGTAATTTGGGCAAACGTGTGGCTTGTTTGTGCCCGCCGTTTAATCACTCCTGTGTGAACTCGTTTGGAAACACCTGAGGATGCAGGCAGGCGCCCGCTATCATCAACCCCCCCCCCCCACCCCCTCCACATACCCCCTAACCAACAACCCCCCCCCCACCTCCTCAATAGGCAGAATACACTCTTTGTCAGCGCGTGCCATTCATCTAATAAAGCTTTCCGAAGCGTTCCGTCATTTTGCATTTAGCCTGTCTCGGCGCTGATGTCTCTGTGGAGCCAGGGGTCTCCAGGAATGATTTTCTGCTAGGAAAGGAAAAAAAATTAAATAAACAGCTCAACAGGCGCCGTAATGAAAATGAATAACCTTTGGGTGGTTATTTTCTCATCCATTATCTGCGCGTCCCCAGTTACAGTTCTCCACTGACCCTCACCTCGATTATTGTCGGAGACGATGTTCAATTGGGGTCAGTGTTTTAATCTCATCAGTGAAATTCTTCTGCTCTGCGTTCTCGCTTCCCTCAGGAGGGACCCAAGAGCCTAACATTTAATCAGCGGGAATTTAGAATAACGTTTAATTGTTGGAAATTGAATTATTGCAGCTCCTAAGATCTCTAAGGAAAGGGACGGCGTCCTCAGTGAAGCGTTTCGAAAATCTGGTCTTAAGTGTTACGAGCTTTTTCCTTTTCTTACACAACAATCTTTCCATCGTTACAGCAACTTTGCTACAGTTATTACATGATGCTGCGTCTTTTGTTACATCCTTACCAGAATCTTGTTACATTGTTACACAATGCTGAATCCTTAGTTATATGGTTTATATATTGTTACATTGTTACATGTTGCAGTGTCTGTAGTTACATCGTTACAAGAATTTTGTTACATTGTTACACAGTGTGGAGTCTTTTGTTACGCTGGTACAAGAAATTTCTTACATTGCTACATGATGCTGAGTCCTTAGTTACATTACTACAAGAATTTTGTTACACTGTTACACAATGTGGTGTATTCTGTTACACTGGTACAAAGAAATTCGCTACATTGTTACACCATGCAGAGTTTTTTGTTACATCGCCTCATGATGAGGAGTCTTTAGTTACATTGCTGCAAGATTTTTTCTTACATGGTTACATGGTGCGGTCTGTTGTTACACGGTTTCAGGAATTTTGGTACATTGTTACGTGCTGAAAAGTCTTTTGTTACGTTGTTATAAGACTTTTGTTACATCGCTACATGATGCAGAGCCTTCTGTTGCACCTTTACAAGAATTGTTACACAATGCAGAGTCTTTTGTTTTTACAATTTGCAATAAATTCTTGTAACGATGTAACAAAAGGCTCTGTGGGATGTTACATTGTTGTAGGAGGCAGTCTTTTGTTACACTGTTACATGATGAAGCCGTTGCTGATACGCTTGTTTAATGCCCAGCGTTTTTTTCCATCACTGTCTTTAACTAGTTCAGGGCAAAAAGTCTGGATCTGATTCTTAAGCAGCCATTAATTACACGCCACTTGACATTTCCTACCGTCCTGTCTCACTCTTTAGTGTGTTCACGTCCCAGCAACAGGTCCTCACAGCCCCGGCCGTAGCTCTTTCCAGGATTTATTCTCTATATGGCTTTTTTGATACCTCAATATGCTTTATTTAACTCTGGAAACAGCGAAACGTAATACTGACTTGGCCGCATTCCTTCCTTTCAACCCACAGACGTTAGCACAGGAGGAAAAAAAAGTGCCGTTTCACCTATTAGCTTTACGGAGGCGCAGACCGCCGCACTGAAGAACATGTCATTAATCTCCAGGCTTCCACAGCTGGGAAGCGTAATGCATAACTAAAAGTCCTGTAAAATGAATTAATGATTTCAACCATGAACTTTTCTCCCAAAACACCATGAATCCTCCGGAGCTGATAATGCGCGCACCGCTCCCCAACCCCGGGGGTGTGAAATCCGTGTTACGTCGAGAGTTTGCGAGTTAATTGATTCACAAATTATTTAAAGTTTGTGGGGCTCAGGGGGAGTGCTCGGCTCTAATGACGCCCATTCCCAAAGAGTGAAACGAGGGGAAAAAAAAAAACTTTGTCGTCTTTCTGTCTTTCCATCGCTCTTTTCTTCGATGAATTGTAATAAGCTAACGAGCTTAATGAAAGACACACAGAGGCCCCGTTTTTTTTCTTCCTCCTCCTGTCCTCCCCCACAAAGCCTTGTCTCAGGGCCTTGAAACCTCTCGTTGCTGGACGGCTCTCGGATGAAGGCGGCATTCGCACAGTAAATCCTGAGTGATTGTTCGGAGTGAATGCCTGCGCTGCTTTCGCATTGTGTCAGTTCACCGAGGATAACCTTGGACAAGTGTCTCGCTCACGAGAAAACGGAGAAGACTAGTTAATTGTTTTTTTTTTCTTTTTTTTCCAGACACTTCCAATGTAAGCGTACGTACAGATGCTCACGCTGTGAATAACGTGCACCTTATAATATAAAAAAGGACGTTATAAAAGCGTGTACACACACAAAGCAACAATGTCTGTGCATTTGTAAACACACACGCGGCCTTCACTGCGTTCAGTTTCACACAAGCATAATGTACACTATTTCAAAAAAAGCAGTCTCTATCCTGATTGTTCGCACTCCCGTTTTACTTTGTTATTTTATTTTGTCTTGCCTTGTGAACAAAGACATCATTCTTTAAGCAATGCCATATGTGTAAATCACATTCAAACCGCATTTATAATATACAAAGCAAAAAAACAGAGAAAACATGCCTGTTCAGGAACAATTCTAGGATTTATGGAAAGGACTTTTCTGATTTCATGCTGCTGTTGTAATACGAGGGTTTTTTGTTACACAATTCTTGGCCTTGAATTGCACGATGGGAAAAAATTTGCACATTGAGAGAGAATAATGAAACTACAGGGGATATTATAGTCGAAGGTACTTTTTTTTTGCTCCATTGCAAGCCAAAGCGTCGTTCTGGAGTTTTTTAAAAGTAGAAGATGGTAAAATAATAACGAGTTTTAGATAAGTTTGTGTGTGTGTTTGTATGCGTGTGAGTGTGTGAACTCAAGCAAGTAAAGCAACCAGGCTTTAAAAAAAAAAATGTTTTAATTATAAATAGTTTTCCTTGCTCAGCTGGTGAGGTTGTGAGTCAAAGCGTACGGTGTATAACCCGCTAAGTGGCTGCTGCGTCTCCGGGCTAATATCAAGGAGCCTCCTAATCCGAGCCCCATTAGCGATCGCTGTCATTCAG
Organism: Pangasius sanitwongsei; assembly: GCA_037576675.1. Lineage (NCBI taxonomy): Eukaryota > Metazoa > Chordata > Actinopteri > Siluriformes > Pangasiidae > Pangasius > Pangasius sanitwongsei. Next base: position 1,304,920 of record CM075013.1, on the reverse strand, counting down.
ACACATGGTGTCGAGCTGATTTAAATAAAACCAAATGAAGATAGTTGTTTCTGCTCCCCTGGCTTCACTCATTGCCATAAACATATGCTCCGTGCCCCGCTTCTTTCCATCTTATTTATGACTTTAATTTGTTGTGTGTGTGTGTGTGTGTGTGTGTGTGTGTGTGTGTGTGTGTGTGGAGGAGAGGGGGGGGGGGGGATGCGAGTAGGTTGTGGCTGCGCTGGAAATCAAATTTAATACAATTCTCCCAGGGACCCTGTCATATAATAACATGGTAATTTCTGTGTATCCTTTTGAAAAATGAGGAAATTAATTCTTCCTGACATGTTCTAATTATTCCGGTGTGAACGGGCGAATCCTCTCTCTCTCTCTCTCTTACACACACTCCCTCCCTTTGCTGCATCGTACGTGTGTGTGTGTGTGTGTGTGTGTGCTGTGGCGGCGGGCGTCTAGGTGCTAATGCTGACCAGCAGTGCGATTAATTTGAGACACGAGCAGACACCTTTCAACACACCTTCCTAATGTCGCACAAATTAATTCACTACTCGTGTGGCTTTGGGGCCTGGAGGCGGAGGTGAGACGGGATACGGGACGCATTAGTCAAGGTGTGTGTGTGTGTGTGTGTTTTGAGGGGGTTCATGGACACTCCCTGTCTTCACATCTCGTCCTCTTTCCTATGAAGTTGTGAGTTGTACATGAATTGTATGGCGATTTTTTTTTTAAAACTTTTTTTGCTCTCTCTCTCTCTCTCTTTCTCTCTTTCTCTCTCTGTCTTCCCCCCATGTACGATATCCCAGCTCTGTCAAAACCCTTTCACACCACCCTGTGCTCAGTGGCTCCAAGCTGAAATGCTAATTTAATTAGTCTGTCATCAGTCACTTTTAAATACAGCGTTTTAGCTGCTAAAGGAATCTGATTTCTGGTCTCAGAAGGGCAGTACAGCTGGCTTCTTGTCCCTTACGTATGTTCCCTCTAGTACTAAACATAGCCCCCACACACACACACACACACACACACACACACACACACACACACAGGTTACTCACATCCCATCCATGCACAAGGCGAGGGATTGCCTTCGACGCACCAGATGGAAATTAGTTCTCCACCTCAGTCTCAAGGTAATAGCGCATGTGCTAACGCTCAGGTGCTACAGTGAAGAAATTCGCACCTTTAACCTGCCGTCGAGTCGCACCTGACAAATTACTGCTTACAGACAAAGTCCATGTTCTTATTAAAGATAGTGATATGAAATTTATACTTTAAAAAAAAGGAAATGATATATTTCTAAATTATTGTTTTTTTCTTTTTTTTGACTCTCTGTTTCATTACTAAATCTAATCTAAGATTGTTTGCATGCGTCAGAAATGATCAGAAACGATCCTCCTTTTGTTACATTGTTACACGACATGGTATCGTTTTTACATTATTAGAAGAATTTAGTTACGTTGTGACACACAACAGAGACTTTAGTTACGCTGGTACAAGAATTACGTTGCACTGTTATATGATAGTCTTTTTGTTACATTGTTACACATTACTGCATCTTTTGTTACACGGTTACAATACTTTGGTTACATTGTTACACATTACTGCGTCTTTTGTTACACGGTTACAATACTTT
>CM075013.1:1284009-1293948 GCA_037576675.1 Pangasius sanitwongsei | reverse complement strand
AACTAATCCCGTCTGAATAGGGCAAAAGACTCACTGTGACATTGATGTTTTTGCTTTCATTTGTTTCTCACTTCTTAATTGGATTTTTTTCTTTCTAATTATTAGATTTTAGGAAACAGTATTCTATTCTTAACGTGACGTGATCGGATCACAGAATCAGCTTTTTTTTTTTAGACGGTTTAGGTTTTATTGCTTTTGAAAAGGCTACAGGCTTCATCCGATTCGGTGATTATTTAAGAGGCAAAAAAAAAAGAAAAAGAAAAAGAAAGGGTGGAAAACAAAAACTTTTTGCTTTTTTTCTCCTTCAAAAACTAGACAGTTTAGAAAAAAAAAAAAAAAGCAGGAGTCCATTAAGGATCTTCTCTTGGAGAACAATTGAGAAACGAGGAGCGGACCCATCATGATGGCAGCCATTCTCTGCCCCTTTTATTTTTCAAGTCTCCAACAATGGCTTGTTGATTGTGTGGACAACGCTGGGACAATTACGCTCTCTGTTGTGGTGGACGGAGCGGTATTGGAAATGTCCGCTGCTCCATAATGGCCTCATTCTTGTTATTCTTCGAGGAATTGCTCGCTCCCGGTATGTCATTATTTTGCAAATTTTCGATTATCTCATCATGTTGTTCGTGCAACCACGAATCGTAGCTAATTAGAGGGAGGAGAGCGTCAGCGTTCGCCCCCATCCTGCTTACAAGTTAAAAGGTAGGCACTTGATGAGCCAATAATATGAAGAAAGGTGGTAAAAAGCGGGGATTAGCCGTGTTGCCCTAGTAACTCCAGCGTCCATCTGTGAGGAGAACAATGAACTTGTGTTTCTCCACCACCTTGCCTTGAAAAAATAAAGAGAGAGAGAAAGAGCTGAAAGGGACAAGACCCTTTTTGACAACAAAGTGGAATCCTGGCCTAACAGGCTCTTAGCTGGGAGCGAGATCGCCGAGGGACAGAAGGAGACGACGAGGTCACGGTGTAATCCAAGGACAGCACAAGTCCATGTCTGCTTTTACAATAGCGGTTTGTTTTGGGCTTTCAATTAAAGCGGTGCCATTACACCGACGCAAAAATCTTCCTCTCACTCACTATAGGGAAAGAGAACGAAGGGAAGGGAAAGAGGGGAGTGTCACACTTCAGCAGGCAGGATGAAAAAAAAAAAAAAAGTATCGCATGGCCAAAATCTACTTGTTCCTAACTGACTCTAAATAAACACAAACGAGATTTATGCCAGAGATTTGAAAGCAAGAATAAATGCGAAAATTAGGCGGAGGCTTTCGTGCTGTTTGGACAGGATCCAATCCTCTGAGAAAGGAAAGATGGAGAAGAAAAAGTGAGGGATAAGACACCTCTTCTTTCATTTCTGGCACCTGATCTGGCACTGATAACCAGATTCGCTCGCCTGCACGTACACTCACTCGTTCTCTCTGTCAGCCACGTCCAACACAAACAGCTAACGCTTCCATGACCAATATTATTCCAGAGTCTGGCAATTGTGTTGTTTTAGCATTTTATCTGGCAAATGTAGAAACATAATCGTATCATGTTTGATAAAATAACACACCGAGGGTTGTGTATAACGAGGGGAATAACTTGTATTCAACAAAGTCAAGAGCCATGGGATGACTTCTGAGCGTCGAGGTAATCCTTCGAAACGTCTTTCACAAAACACTGCTCACGTCCAAATTGCTCGAGATCCATTATCGTTGTGTGTGTCACAGACAGTATGTTCATGATGTACAGTCTCGGTTCCTCTGGCGGTTCTCCTCACCTTTTATATCCCCTATTACAACTGGAATATGTCCGCTCACATTAAGCTAATTTATGGCCGGGGCCGCTATAACGCCAGCTCGGGTTAATGAATTTGGCATCACTAATTATCGCTAAGTATGAGATTCAGCAGATGGGAGAGACTGTAAAGTAGAGCGCTCGACGTGGAGACATTCATCTTCATCGTCAGCTTTATCTCCGAGTTAATCTTCTGCCCATTGGAGAAACGGACACACCGGGGCGTGGAGTGCTGAAGATCAGGGACAGACTTTTTTTTCTTTTTTTCTGTTTTTTTTTTTTTTTCCTCCAGAACATCAGGCTGATGTCTGTCCTTAACAACTGGGAAAATTTCTTCAGGATTTAAGTGGAAAAGATTGCCTATAATTTAAAGTGCAATTGGCAGAGAGCAGAAGATGGAACAACAGAGTAGGTATTAGTGATTAACACAGATACAGCTGTTAGGAAACTCTTTCTGTTTTAAAAATGGTGTTTACCGTCTCTAGAGAGCGATATGAATTACTGAAATAGCATAAGGTTCAGACGCTTCGAGCTTGACTTATGGGCTATTACACAAGCCTACTAATGTATGAGTGTGGAACTGAATATTAAAATAATGCTCGTTATCATTTCCGCTTTTTCATTTCTTTAAAGACAGGATCTTGTTGTCATGTTGACTGATGTTTCTGTAATTATTTCTGTTACAAGTGTTGGGAAATCCTGTTCTGATCATGTACCTTAGATGCACTCTCTCCCTTAAACACACATAACTGTTTGTGCTTTTTTGAAAGCTAAGAACCTGTAATTAATCCAATGAACCCTTAGAGAACCCTTGAAGAACCATGATTCCTTTCTTCTTAATATCTAGAACATGTCAGGAGTGACATTTATACGTGGTACACTCTTAGAAAGGGTTCTTGTAGGGTTCTTTAAGAGTTAGTAATAAAGGGTTCTTAGGATCCTAAAACTCTTTCTAATAGGGTTGTAGAATCTTCAAGGGTTCCCCAGAGGAACAACCATAGAACCATTAAGAGTATAATGTGGTGTGATGAAGCGGAGTTACTGTTATCGCCTCAAAGTTGATTATTTTCCTACAACAGGATGTCCCGAAGTGTTTTATCGCTCGTATTCTACAGCAATTTGTCAACAATTAGAATCGTTTACTGATGAATGAATCATACTTTTTTTTTTTATCCATTTATGGTTACATTTAACATTGATGTTTCATGTTAGTTCCTGTTCTCACCTTTCCTTCACCAGCTTCTCTTTTTTCTCTCTTTTGAAGTTAATAAGACAAAAAAAAAAACCAGAGAAATGTAAACGTGTAAACTGCAGAGAATTCAACACTCGTTCGTGAATGAATTTTTTTTAAGTCCTTCTTGTTTCACGTTGCTTTGAGGGCATCAGACAGTGACTCACAGGTCCTTGAACTTGTCCTGCATCCATTTTTCTCTCTCCTTCCATCTGTCAGCATCCTTTATCAGCTTCTCGCTCGCTCTCGAGCCACAAGTGCTTCCGCTCTCTCCGAGTCTCACCGCAGCCTCGTGCCGGCGTCGCTCCGAGCCTTTCCATTCTGATTTCAATTATCATGTTAGTTTTTGTGATTAGACTTGTGTCCTCGAGGAATCAGACCTCTCTCTCTCTCTCTGTCTCTCTCTCTCTGTCTCTCTCTCTCGTGCGTTGTCTCTCTTCCCCTCTGCAATCAGATGGGATCTGATGAATTGCGCACATAATTACGGAAGTTATTGAATATGCAGATCGCTGATGACTGTGGGTGTAGTTGTTAGCGTCGCGTTATCTCCGTCTGTAGGAAACAAGAGGCTCGCTCAAGACCCACTCAAGTAACGAGAGAGAGGACCAGTGGACGCCATTAGCTCGGGATAATGGCACGCTCGAAAAACGGCGAAACTCAATTAAGACTCCCATTATAATTGGTCTTGTTTGTGTGTGTGTGTGTGTGTGTGTGTGTGTGGAAGGACATGCTGCTGCAGCTGCCACTCTCAGTCTTTGGCGTGGGCACTGACTAGCGCAATCTGAGTGGCTAGCGCTGCCATACGCGTATACACACTGGCACAAGCGCCGGGTGTTTAAGTGTTACTCACCGTGAGGTATTTTCCTCTGACGCCCGTGACCATCGTCGTCGTCGCAGGGCCGCCGCGTCATGACATAATCCTCTTAGGGAGTGGGAAATAATAAGAATAGGAAACTCCGAGATGCAACAGGAAAGATAATTCTAATGCCAAAATGCTAATGGTGAATAGGTTTAAGAAACCAGGATGTTTAAATAGCTCATGCACATAGACACTCAGATTTATATCGTGACACGTCAGATTATAATGACTCGAGGAACAATGTCCGTCATCTGCCTCCTCAGCGTGAACGTTCCGGAAGAGTGTATGGAGTCGTGTATGCACCTGAGCCGTTTTTTTTTTTCTTCTCAAGTGAATCGACTTTTTTTTTTTGTTTTGCTTTGACGCGAACGTAAGAGCCAAAACAGGGATTTGAATCCATGTTAAGGCTCCTGTTGTGTGTAATTCAGGCTTCCTCGCTTGCCTGAGAGAAGCCCGGTGTATTTTTAGCACAGAGCACCGAGTTGCCGTTTTTAGCACCGCAGCCTTGCTGCTGAACTGCACGGCTGCTGACGAGTTTAAAGATTTCAGGATTTTTGGAAACACCTAAACACCTCTGAGAGTTCCCTTCCTTTTTCCTCACACATACAGTACACACACACACATTTTTATTTCTAAGACAGTGCACTGGAGTATCTGAACCCGGGTTGAGTTTTTGTGTCTGTTTCCTATCATATAACGTGAAAGTGGGCGGGGTTTCTCTAGAGGGCGTGGCTTGGTGGCATCATTACTTACAGTAACTATTAAAAACAGCAGCAACAATGGTGAAGCTTCAAGGTCCGGTTTAATGTTTACCTTATATGACTCCGGATTTTTCATTTAATGGGAACGTTATCAGACACATTAAAAGTTCCATCTAGCACCAAAAGCCTGCTTCCAGGTTCCGGTTAGATGCTTTTCCTAAAGCTAGAACCGAGAACCGTCTAAAGAACCCTTAAGGAACCTTTGTCTTCTATTAGTGTACAAACAGTTGTGTTGCTGTTATAGTCCTGTAGAAAAGCTGTTCTTGCCATTGTCTCACACTATGATGACGTGTGATGATGTCATTTGACCAATCAGCAGTCTGCATTATTTCTAGCTCCGCCCACATATTTGGTTCTCTTGGTACTGCTTTTCTCAGTCAGTTATGAAAATAATTTATTTTGCATATTATTTTTTCCAAATAGAAAGGTGCTATATAAATGAAATATAAATAGTAAAATAATAATAATAATAATAATAATAATAATTATTATTATTATTTTTATTATTATTATTATTCAATTGTGGGATCCCAGATTAGTACTGTACTGTGATAAGTAAGTAAATAAATAAATAAATAAATAAATCTAGGCCCCTATAGGGTACTTTAGGTTTATTGTACTTCTCCGAGGTTCTGCGGAGAACCATTTATTTTTGCAAAAAAGTGTAAAGTAGGACCCGTTAAAAAGCCAGAACCATCTAACCATCCAAAGAACCCTTAAGGAACCTTTTTTAAGAGCGTACACTGGCACACAGGCGCAAAAGAGCGTTAACGTTCTTTATATGCATGATTCGCGTAAGCAGAAGCAAATTAGCTAACGGAACAAATATCAACATATGTATGCATGCGCGCACACACACACACACACACACACACACGCACACACACACACACACACACACACACACACACACACACACACACAGAGAAAGTACAGTTTCCTGTCTCATTTATGCATTACATCTTTAGAAATGACTCAACAAGAGACTGCTTTCTGACACACACACACACACACACACACACTCACACATGCTTTGTTTCTGCCTAAACGGCTTGCTGTTAAATATTTACCCTAAAACCGTTTGCATTTGCTGGTGCCGTGTCTGCAGAATGAAACACACCGAGCATCTGTCGGCTGAACAAAACGTCGTTTGTTTGTTTGTCACCTTTTAAAAAATCGCAGCACGTTTATGAATAATACAGCGAAGCAGCGAGGCCGTTTAGAAGTTCGCTGCGTAAAAGACACACTGATGAGTTTGTTTGCACTTCACGGTGACAAGGAGAAGAGTTAGAAAGCACGAGGAGACCGAAGGACTGTGATGAGCTCATCAAGCACGACGATTACATTTTTACTGAGCACTTCGCTTTTTGACTTTCCGAGCAGCTCTAAGTGTTATTACGCTTCTGGACCGCTTCTGTGAATTTACAGCATCGAGCCTTTAATTAGCTAATGACATCTTTAATGAATTTAAAATTTGTGCAATATAAAGCAAGCGTGGATAATTGTGGCCAGACACATGCTTTTGAAATCGAGCTACATTTGGGGGAATGTAGTGTGTGTGCGCGTGTGTGTGCGTGTGTGTGTGTGTGTGTCTATGTGCATGTTTCTTTTTGTTGTGATTAGCACCTGCTTTCTGGTGTACACTATTTAAAATAATAATAATAATAATAAATTTAGAGCCCTACATCTCTTCAGTTTTGTAACTCTTTGACATTCTTGTAGATCAGGTATTTTATTTAATCTCACTACATTTGTTTCTCAGTATTAAAACTATATTTTTGTGTGTTCTTTTTCTAAAAGGCGTTTATATTTAAAAGATTTATATGTAAAATGATCTTTTTAATTTGAATTTTTTATTGACTTTTTATTGTTTATTTACTTAATTAATTTCATTGTGATTAGTACCTGTAATGACCAGAACATTCAGTATTAAAATATAAAAAATGATTAAAATGATTAAAATATTAAAATTGTACGTATAAAATTTAAATCTCGGACCCTGTCGCGTTCTTCAGTTTTGGACCTTTTTGAGGTTCTAGTGGAACCTGGCAACGTGCGGTTTCCTTTTCATCCGACACTTCAAGTCAGATGTCTCAGGAAAGATAACTAACCACCCAAAGAACCCTTGAGAAACTTTTTATTTTAAGAGTTTACCACATTGTTTTTTTTTTTGATTGAGCATCTTCAGCATCGTGGCTGCTGTTAACTGTCTTCGTGTGAACTCTCAGGTTAATAGGATTGCGCTTGTTTACACCGATTTTCAGCTTAGGGTTAAATCAGGAGCTTAAACTCGAGTAATCAGCATATTAAGAGGTCGGGATTGTGTTGTCCTGGACATGGGCTGATGTGCACTTGTCCAGAGCGCACTGGTCTGGCTTGTGAGTGTGTGTGTGTGTGTGTGTGTTTTTAAGGTTTCTGATAACATGGATAACACACGTATTGCGAAAGGCGACCTTTGTCAGCACACGGCTATTGTTTGCGGATTGGGTTGCATGCTCGGCGGGGCTGTGAAACACACATCTGCTGCCTGAGTGACGGAGAGGTGGAGTGTACAGGGATAAAGGGATGACGAGGGAAGTGTGGTCGTAAGGGGACAGGAAAAGGGGCGGGGTTTGCCTCTGGCTCTGTCCCTATCCTCTTATCAAATATTTGTCTGGCCTTCACTAGATATTGACCTTCCCTCTTGTTTGCTCTGTGTATTTAAGCCTAACCAGGCTACAGCCACGGCGTTAGACTCCCTCTAATGTATTATTCACCTCACAGGAAGTTTGTTGTATTACGATTGCACTATTATCATTATTATTATCATAAGATAAATGTGTGTGTGTGTGTGTGTGTGAGAGAGAGAGAGAGACAACCTGCAAAAATCTGGCACATGACCAAATGATTTGTCCTCTATACAGTTCTGTAAACATTTTCTCGACCTGAAATATATTCCTCCTCCGCATTACATTTCTAAAGTGAAAAGGAAGAACTATGTTGCACCTGTGAAGAATAATAGGTCTACCAAAGGAAATTCACATTGGTCTCTGTTTCATCACCTCGTCGTCGTCTCTTCACGCCACTCGATCATCGATGTGGAAATAATCTCTCATTCATTCACTCACTTCTCTTCTGTTGGATTCATTTCTTTTTAGACATTTTAAGACTTGGTGCTCTGTCGTCTGTACGCAGTGTGTAAGCGCTCTTCTCTGTTTTGATGATGACGATGATGATGATGACGATGATGTGATGGTGGATGTTTTGAAAGCAGCAGTCTGATCACAGTCTGAATCGATGGAATGGAGGGGTTTCCGTCTCGCTCCGGTGTGTAACCCTCCGAATGCTTGTGAGACAGTCACACTAAGCTTGTGACGTTTTAGACGTCTTTACATCTTTAGATTGAGTGTTTTTAGCGCTGTGTTTGGTAAAATGGCTTCTTATATAACATCTAAATAAAAATATTTGCACATTATATTGGTAAAATATATCTATGCCAAAGTATATAATTGCCAGAAACCAGAAAAAGTCGAAACCTGATTTCTTTCTTTCTTTCTTTCTTTATTGGCCTTGTTGAAGTTTGACGGTTTTTGATCATCTGAAATATCTGTATTTGTGGAGGAGGCTGATGATCCTACAAGACTTAGGTACCATTAAATCTTTTGTCCCTCGTGCTCAGTGCTCTTGTATAAACAGACAAACAGAAGTGATGTTAATTTACTCAGTCGTCCTCCTCCACGTCCCTCAAGTCCTCTCCCGAACGTCCCCGGCCCGAAACACGTGTTTGCTTAATATGCTTTTGATTGATTTGCTGATGGTGATCTACGTCTACGTATATACACACACACACACACACACACACACACCACACACAAAGAGCTTCTTTGTGTTCCCGAGCCGTGTGAGGGAGATGAGGAGAGCCGAGATTATCCTGATCATTTCATATTGGTTTCGGACGAGCCTCCTGAAAAACCACACGGAGCAGGATGACTGCGGTGGAGAGGAACCACAACAGAGTCGTGGATGGAAGCCAGACACAGATACACACATACACACATACACGCACACACACCGTATCCAGTCACACACTCATGAGGTTTGTTTTTTTTTTTCTTTTCTTTTAGTAAAGGAAGCAATTTAATCCGTGATTTCATTCCAAAACCTTGTTGTGACGCACATGTCTGCCAGGAAAAGAAGTGGGTAGGATTTAAAAAAAAAGGGATAAAATAGAGAGTTAAAGATGAACGTGTTAGTCAACATGACTTCTCTGGCTGAGTAACAGGAGGGATGAAGTTACCGAGCGCAGAGGAGAGCTTTCACGTCGCCACATTTGTTGGCACGATGCTGAGGAAGCCGCAGATGAACCGAACTCCGTGATTTTTCCCCGTTTGTCTCCAGAACTACGGCTACTGTGCTGGTTTATGCCTAAGAACGTCAGATCAGGCTGATGAAGCAAAACTTTTGGGGCGAGATCCGTTCTGATTCATTTCATTCTGAATCATTTCATCACTATATATTTAGCATAACCCTGCGTTTATTGTAGCAGGCAACACAATGACAGATGCCAGTGACATTTCAATTGAGATTTAAATGCAAATTAAGTATGATGCACTACAGAAGTGACATCAAAACAACCGGTTTGAATGATTCCTCTGACATTTCTTCACTTCCCTGTTAACAGCTTTAGTTCCTACCTGCAAATTAACTTCGTGTTCGACGCGCAAACATGGAAGAAAAACGTATAACTATGTTTTCATCTTATCCTGTCATGTACGCCCTCTCATTAAACGTGTGTAGAGGCATTATGAAGCAGGAAGCAGGAAGGAAGTAGCAGAGATCGTTGGTGCCTCTGGTGAGCGCACGTAGCTCGTACAAGTAGCTTGCTTTGCTAGGTTAATCTGAGAAGCTAGTCTGAAGATGACATGGAAGATGAAAATCAAACCAATTTTCACACTGATTAGTGTGTTTTAGAGTTAGCTTTAGAAGCTATATATACAGTAGCTACTACCATTTCTCATCAGAAGTTAAAAAACAAAACAAAACAAAACAAAAAAACACTGGACACGCCCACAACACAAATGACAACAGTATCAGTCACTACACGCCCACAAGAAACAAACTGCTAACGACATGAGTGACTTGACGCCTGCTAGGTTTATTTGACCTCTTATTATCTCATACCTCTGGAGCAGATTTCAGGACGCAGAACTGCTAGAACTCCCATCTTGCTCCTTCGTTTTTTTTTTTTGTATTAGCTGTCAATCACGTGGTTTCCGTGTCCCAAAAAATTCAGAGTGTGTTCATTTGCTCCGGTATTTACCCCAGCCCTCCTG
>CM075013.1:1226509-1279009 GCA_037576675.1 Pangasius sanitwongsei | reverse complement strand
TATTCGATTTGAACACATAACGAGTTCTAAACAGATATGACTAGGAGGAGCACTATTTGTTTTGTTTTTTTTTGTTTTTAATTTTAGATAACTTCCCAAAAGGTTCACAGGCTGTGACTGGAGGTGTGATTCGGGACTTGGGGGAAAACGAAGAAAGAAACAAAATGTTGTGCAAGTGAAAGGTTTTTACTTTTATGTGAGCGTGAGTGTGCAGTCAGATATGAAGCTTGCGGGACAAACAAAGACCATTAACGTGAATATTAACATGAACATTAATGTGAACATACAGTGCTACGTGATGCATTTACAGCTTTCATTCCTTCATCCTTAGTAACTGCCTGGTCAGAGTGGTTTAAAATTAGACTATCGGTTTGTTTATATTTGGGAAACAGAACCACCTAAATTTGCTTGAAAATATCAAGAGACTAATTTTGCACTGGAATGATGTAGCTGAGGTGGAGGAACTGTCAGAGCAAGCTTTTTTTTTGTTTTTTGTTTTATTTTGTTCCCCTAGAGTGTTTTTCAGTGTTTATGTGGGTGTAGTGTTAGATCTAATTATTAATTCCAGATACAGATAGTGTCGCTGCATTAGACCCCTATTCTCCGCTTGGCATGCGCAAAAGGTCGGCGTATATCTGAGTTATGAACCGGAGAAATGTTGAATTATTAATCTAAATGACGGAAAGTGTCAGTATGTGGGTGTGGTTATGTGTGTGGGTTCTCAGCATGAGGAAGAGGATTTCATTTAATAAATTATGGTGCCTCTTTACAAGTTTACCGCATGCTCTTGTCATATTCCGGTCGTAATTTTAAACAGGATGCCGTTTTATGGTTCGCATGGACAGAAAGGCCGCAATGACATGCCATAAGAATGAAGAACGAAGGATGATGAATCACACGCCACACATACACATGTGCACCCCCCCCCCCCCCATCTTTTTTTCAATTTGGTTTGGCCCATATTGTTTAATTATCATAACTGCATAGGCGGGAAGGAGGAGGGGGTGAATATTAGCCTCATGGACATGTGGGCAATGGGGTCGGGGCTGTGCAGGATGTATATATATATATATATATATATATATATATATACAGAGAGAGAGAGGGAGAGCAAGAGTGTGTGTGTGTGTGTGAGTGTGAGCCACAAGCTCAACCCCAGCACTCAGCCTTGGCTGCGCACACGAGCAGCTCGACCCTCCTGGCTCCCCTAATAAATTATTAACTCCAACTGACAAATACAGTTACGGAGCCCGGGCGCAGATCTGTTGCATTTTCTAACAAGATTGCTGTAGACACATGTTACGGGAGGATGGAGTCAGCTCCTCTCTCTCTCTCTCTCTCACACACTCTCTCACACTCTCTCTCACACACACACACACTCTCTTATGCCTCAGCAGTTTGACTGATGGCTGGAGACTGGAGGAAAAGTGCCTAAGAGACTGAATATTTTAGAGGTAAAATAATACCACTTGATTTAGTGTGTAATACAAAAGAAGTGCTTTGTTTCACTTGCAATCCACTGAAGAAACGCCGGGCGCTTTGGATCCATGAATAAAAAATGGTGGCAGAATCGCTTGCCGTGCTCTTTTTTCTCTTTTCCTCGTGTTCCTAAACTTTTCTCTGAATTCTGATTTTCACTTTTTTGATTATAAAGAAAAGTTGCTTTATTATCGCTGATTAAAAGTAAGGATTTTGTGTTGTTTAAGAAATCAGGACTGTTTCAGGTTCATGTCTGCACCTCCGCCTCCTACTCCTCCTCCGCCTCCGCCTCCGCCTCCTCCTCACTGTCCATGTTAACGGACACATCCCATGTTTACACAGCTGTTATAGTGTGTTTGATTAACTTCCACAGCCGTCTATTGTCCGAGTGCGCTCGTCACACTACTGTGTGGATGCATATGATCATCACAGATGCTCGTATTGTTCCGCACTGCAAGCTGCCCTAATTAATGAACCGCATTTAATGATTCATATCGAGAGCACTGGCCAGTTTAAGTGCTCACTCAAGTGTGTGTGTGTGAGTGTGTGAGTGTGTGTGTGTAAATGGATGGCACATTTTCAAATGAAGTAGTTGTTGTTTTTCCAGAAGGGGTCAAAAGCTGGGTGTAGGGGAGCACAGATAGCCATAGACGGGCATAGATAGGTGTAGATGGAAATAGTTGGGGATCGATGGGTGTAGACAAGGTGTACTTGGCAGTAGATGGCTGTATATTGGATTAGACAGGATAGACGGGGTGTATTTGGATGTAGAAGAGGGGTAGATGGAGGTAGATGGGCATAGAAAGAGGTAGATGGCGATAGACAGGCATATACAGAGGTAGATGGGTATAGATGGATGTAGACAAGGGGTCGATGGTAGTAGATGGTCGTAGACTAGGGGTGGAAATGGGATTAGATGTAGGGTATGAATGGGGTACACAAGGTAGAAAAATGGTAGCTTGGGTAGACAGGGTTAAACAGGAGGTAGATGTGGGGGTACACAGGGTAGACAAAGGGGATATGGAAGTAGATGGTGTGAAGAAGGGAGTATATGGGTGATAGATGGGGTTACAGGGCGGTTAAGAGGGTAAACAAAGATAGATGGGGATAGCCCAGACATAGACACCGGTAAATGAGAGGAGAGGAGGCAGTAGATGCGGTAGATGGAGGTAGATGGGGGTAGATGCCAGGTTGATGGGTGGTAGATGGGGTAAACAGAGGTAGATGGGGAATAGATAGAGGTAGATGGGGTAGACGAGGGTAGGTGGACAGATGCGAGAACAGATTAACTTCGCCGTGTCCATCTGATTTGTTTTCATCCCCCTGATGGACTCCATGCTGTAAAACTTGGCAGAGCTGGGAGATAGAGTTCTGGAGGCACCTTGGACTGCCTTCATTACCCAGCCTGCCTCGGTTTCATCTCCCAGCGGGCAAAAGGAAGACATTAGCGCACAGTGGAGGGAACCTTGACCTCTAATTCCCATGCCCTCTGTTTCCGGTGCCAACTCGAACCAATAGTTTTTTACTTCACTTCAACTCTCCACGTCTTGCTCACTTCATAGCGCAGCGTAGCCCTCCCCCGGCTAATAGTTAGCGGTGTGTGTAGTGTCCTGAGGTGCTGTTTAATTGCTGGATATCCAGCATAGATAAACCGCACAGAGCAGACACAGGGAGAAGGGGATTAGGAGTAAACACGTGCTGGCTGCTTCTCAGCACTTCAGATCAGTAGGAAAGCCTTATGATACAGTTATTTATACCAAGAGCTTAATTAGATTAGCACCCTCTGTATTAATTTCCCCCATTGTACAGAACAGCGTGTGTGCGGCTGTGTATTAATTGTCGGGGAGCTCAAAGTGCTCACAGACAAGCGGTGCTCGCGAAATTTAAACCGAATCTTTTTTTTTTTATTCCTCTTCTCTTGTACCTGGTGCGTGAGGAGCATCACTGCCTTTTCTGTTGCTCGTTAATTTGAGTAATATTATTCACGTGAGAGTGAAATAGTGCAGTAGTAAAAGCTTTGGTAATTTGTAGAGGTTGAAAATGAAGTTAATTTGAGAAAAAACAGCGCAGTTGGAATTTTATGTCTAGCATGATGAGTTGTTAAAACCACTTAATTAACTGGTTGTGTGAAGTAAATTTTTTTTCACCATGCTCGTGATGTAAGCTTACAACTGAGGAAAAAGCAACAGATAACAATGTGAAAGGTGTCTCCTGTAATATGAACCATGTTTTTTTGCATGTTTTTTGACTCATTATTATGGAGGAAGGAAAAGAAATCCAGCTTTCGTTCCTCTCTGAGCCTGTTTTACAGCATGGTAACCTTCTTAGCGTGTTAATCGGAGGATTGGGCCCACCCTAAGAAGTTCCTGGGCTGTTTACATTAAATAAAGGATTAAAAAGAAAGCGTCATTCAGTCCGAGGTCTTTCGAGAGGATCTTTGCAAACCTCAAGAACATGCGTCTCAGGTTGCGATGTAAAAATATGAAAATAATGAATGAATTGAGATTGGAAGTTCTATGCTGTCTGACCTTCCCTCTCCTTTCGCTCTGTTTTCTCTCCGTGTCTCAGCAGAATCATGTCTTCCAAACAAGCCACCTCTCCGTTTGCCTCGGGTGCAGACGTCGGTGAGGACGGAGCGGGCCAGGAGCGCCTGGTTTGGGAGAAGGACGAAGGCACAGAGCCGCTGGCAGCGCCACAGCTGCCGATTCACAACCTGCTGCACGGCAAGATGCACGGCGAGGAACTGCCACCCGTCAGCAGCAGCGTGCCGCCTGAATCCGACTGGGACAGCCTGGTGTCGGCCCAGCAGCGCATGGTGAGAAACACACACACGTACACACACACACACACACACACATACATACACACGTCCCCGGTGGCAGGAAGTGGGTCTAGCACAGACCATTTACAGTCATAAGACTTGGTAATGTTCTTAGTAAATGAGCAATGGATGAAATATGGGTTTGTGTTTGGGTTCCATGGCGTGTTCTGTTGGGCCGAGGTTCTGTTCCACTGACCCAGTTATTTACGGAATAAGACACTCAGTGCGGTGCTGTTACAGTAAAATAATGAACCAGAGTTATTTTCCTACAACAGCACATCCTAGAATGTTTTATCTCCCAAGCAATTTTTTTCCAATGACTGCAATTTTTTCAATTAATCATCAACATATGATAGTTATTATCAGTTTCTAGTTATATTTAATATTATATGGTTCCTGTTCTCACTTACGTTATAGCAGCTGTAAACAGTTCCCTCACCGGCTTGTCTTTATTCTCTTTCTTGAAGTTAATAAGCTACAGCTTGTGATGTTACCAAGAAACCACAAAGCGTAATGTCCTGAATGCTAGATCTGATCTGACAGGTGACATGATTGACAGCCAGCTTGTCCTGATTGGTTGGATGTTGGTGGTCCGTATCATGTGCTTTTTTTTTTTTACAGCCTGCGGATGCTATAGACAGCAGAATTTTAAAATATCACCAAAAAAAAGTGACTTAAAACCTTTAATTCACTTTGACACTCTCACATAATGTCTGTAATATAAATATAAATATAAATAAATTTGTGAGAAATTTGAGAATTTTTGCCCTTAATGTTGAGTCAAAAACTTTTAACTCATTTTGTCCCAAATGTGAGGGCTAGTGTTACGCCACCCTCATGGCTGACAAAAGCAGTTAATTTTAGCGACACACGGCACTGTCTAGTCTATCCGTCACAAATACATGCGCACGCATCCGCTAAACGCTGCGTCCCGGCTGAGACGCATTTTCGTCCCAAGGACACAGCACGAGTGTAACAGGGTGTCCCTCTGGAGACTTCTGGAAAGAAGACTTTTGCCAAATGTTTGGCTTTGAAGTCTAAAGCCATCCGCAAGTGGCTCGAGATCCCTTGCGGAGTGAAAAAGTCGCAGAGAGTGGAGTATTGAATTACATTTCACGTCAGAGCGATTTTATGAATCTATAAATAGGGAGACAATGTGAGAGACTGGGAGTAGGAGTCCTTGAGCATGTGTGTGTGTGTGTGTGTGTGTGTGTGTGTGTGTGTGTGTGGACTCAGTCTCTATGGCTTCTCTCTATTGGACACAGGCACTTGAAGAGCCTCTGACAGGCCCTCATTGTTTACTGCTTATAAAAGGAAATTTGTCTCCTCCTCTCTTACTGCTGACCCAAAATCCCCTTAATCCGGAACAGAACACAACCAAAGAACTGACCCAGAACTAAACAGAACCGGAGCGTCGACATTTTCAAATGATTTTCCTGTAACAGTAGGTCTCCAAGTGTATTATTCCTCTTACACCATGAGCATTTGCCAATGATTGCCATTTTTATTTATTAAAGAACGACACGTCTGATTATTCAGTGGTTAAAGACGGTTATACTACACCGCTGTTGAATTCTGGATTGTGATTGGTCAGGAAGTGTTGATTAATTTTCTATAACAGCAGCTCTGACAGTAGAGAAATTGGTTTATATTCATGCGCTCGTTCTAATAAGTTATCATTTCTATAGCGACAGCTCAATCACGGGGCTTTGTACGGCAGACGCTCCACTGATAATAAATGCGTTTTTAAAAATTCTGTTAAATTTACAATTCATGTAAGGAGTCTCCAGGTTTAGCGCTTTGTAACACTCAAGCTGTCAAGGACAGAGGAATTTACACTTTGCTGTCGTGCTGTGTGTATGTTTTTTTTTTTTTTGTCTTAATAACTTCAAGAGAGAGAAAAAAGAGAGGCAAAAAAAATCAGTGTTAAATTACTGTCATATAAGAGGAATAAAACACTTCATGATGTGCTGTTATAGGAAAATAATCAACTTCAGGGTACTAACAGTAACTCCGCTTCATCACACCACACACAGTGGCTTATTTCTGGGTGGTCTCTCCTCCTTCTCCTCCTCCTCCTGCTCCTCTCTCTCTCTCTCTCTCTCTCTCTCTCTCTTCTCTCTTATGTAAATGCAGTGTGTTGCTCAGGTGCTCGATATTACAGCGTGCATAATTGGATTAACGAGAGCTTTTGTGTGATTGGTGTAATTAGGAAAAGCATTATAAAGATATAAAGAATTTTCTCCTCTATCTTCTCAGGCTCAAGCCGATTCTCTCTTCATATAAAGAGGGAAAATTAATTGTGCACGTTTGATCTGTGAGAGTGTTTTCCATTTGTAAGTCATGGATTACATTTTTTTAACAACAAGCTGGAGGGTAGTTTAGGAGAGTTGTTGTAGTGAGAGTTTTGTGACAGGAACAGGTGTCGTGTTGTAAAACAAAAATGAAGAGCAGGGTGGAGACGGTTTGGATCACAGCAGAGTGAGAACTGGAGATAAAAACTGGAAGAGAAAGGAGTGTGCATGTATCTCTGGTGGTGACCTGTGTGTAAAACCCTGTGCCAGCCAATTGCTATGAATTATCTGCTGCATAATCACCCCGCCCTCTTGCCCTCGTGCCCTCGTGCCCTGTTGTCCGTCTGTGCCCGGGGCACCACGCTGCACAGAGACCGGCTGCTCCGCATGCACATCTGCTAACCTCTCTCCGCTCTCCGCTCTCGGCTCTTCACATTCCTGCATATTTTCAGGGATTAAGCAGCTCTGTATACAGTATGATGGAGCAATCCCGTGCTCTTCTTGGAGCCATCCCAGAATTCCTTCCTCCGAGTTCCTCTGCCCCTCATCAATCACGATCTGCCAGCGTTTCACAATGCCATTCTGGGAGGAGCTGAAACGAGCTGCTTTAGTTTTATTAGGGCACACTAACCTTTTTATCTCTCGTCACGTTTTAGTCTCAAACGAGTGTGATTTTAGACTGACACAAGGATTCCTTCTCCACTTTAAATATAGAGAGTGTTTTGTGAGTGTTGGGATCTCAGACAAGAGCCCAGTTAACCACTAAACCACGCGCAGGTGGGATCGCAAAACAACAGCAGCTCCAGACAGGTCTCAGATTTACGAGCGCCCGCAGGGTTCAGCGTAAAAGCAGCCAGCCACTGGAGGGACCGACAAATTGCTCGGCGTTCCGACTCTGACTCGAACAACACGTTAGCATGGAATTGCAGTGGCCCAGAGAAGAAAGAAAGAAAAATGCGTTCGCACTATCGTTAAATGTAAGATCTAGCGATTTTCCGATTGTCGTGTGACACTGTGACACTTCGATAATCCACAAATCATTGCCGTTCCTCTTCCCCTGTGGCATCTGGGAAAACACTCAGAAAAAGATTTGAGGCCTAAACAATCTCCTCTCCCCTCACTTGCTCTTTGTTTTTCTCCTTTAGGAGTCAGACAGCAATAAAGTATGTTCCCTCTACTCCTTCCGGAATAACTCTACCTCTCCGCACAAGCCGGAGGAGGGGGCACGGGAGCGAGGTGACCTGCTGGGAGCCTCTGCCTTCGGAACGCCGGAGCGCCGCAAAGGGAGCCTGGCCGACGTGGTGGACACACTGAAGCAGAAGAAGCTGGAGGAGATGACAAAGACAGAGCAAGATGGTATGGGAGGCCTCAACACATGTATGCATGTGTGTGTGTGTGTGTGTGTGTGTATGAAAGAGAGAGACAGAGAGAGAGAGAGAGAGAGAGAGAGAGAGACAGAGAGAGAGTGTAAGTGCATGCATGTGGACATCTGTGTTTGTACATGTTCATGCACAAGTGCCTTATTCATGGCTTTAGCAAGAGCCCACAAGCTGTGCATGGACAGCTTCAGGCATATATCAGTGTCCTTTTCTCTCACTGCATCTATATTCTCATTTTCATACACACTCCATCTTCTCCACACACACTCACACACATACAAGGCACACACTCAAACCTGGGAGGACTGACGTGGCCATGTTTCCAGTTTGTTCTGAACGGGCTCCAGTGTGACAAAGAGTGGGTGGCACTGCACCTCGGGCTTAAGTGTGGTCCTCGCGCCGCTCCAAGCCAAACTCTCAGACCGTAAAACACACGCCAGCGACCCGACGCCAGGAACATTACCTTTTTATTCTTCAGCACAGACGACAGCATTCATTCCGCAAAATTCAACTCACCCGCTAACCAAAATAAGTCTCCCTTATTTTCCCCCTCGTTTTCAGCGCGAATTTTTCTTCGTCCCCGATACGCGATCTGAACAAGAGATTTCGTCTGATTAAAATGAATGATTGGTATAATAAATACTTAAATGTGTAATTTAGACGATTGTAAAAAAAAAAAAAAAAACCTGTTTAATATAATACATTGTTCAATTTATTTTTATTACACAAGAAATTACTTAAAAACATCTCCGTATTTTCTCTACAACATTACCTTATCACGTAAAAAGTGAGAGTCTATGAATATGCATGAATATGCAAATTAGGACATGGCTATCTATAATATGAAAGAGCCTAAATTTTTATTTAAATCAACATTTGCTCTGTGATTAATTGTGATTAATAACAGCAAGAAAACATGTCAAAAATGACATTACCTAAAAACAACAACAACAGTTTTATAAATATTTATTTATCACTAATTAGTAATAATAGCTAATAGCTTACCCTGCATTGCTGAAAGTTTTTGCATTCCACATTGTCATTTTAAGAAGCCACATGAAAAACATCTGCGGATTATCTGTACACCTTTACCTTCATTAATATCCGAGGATATATTAAAAACGCATGAATATGCAAATTAGAAAACGCCCCCTTTCTTAATAGTCTAATATCACTACTGATACACAAGAGAGATAGTCTCGATTTATAGCATCATTTTCTCTGTGGTTAATTTAATACTAGGCCAACATGCCAGAAGTAAAGTGACCATAGCAACAACTGTTTTTTTTTTTTTATAAAAATACACCTGTAACTTTAGCTACATTACATTAATATGCACTTAACTTAATATTCATGGTCTGTTAGTCAAAGTTTTCATGTATCATGTTGTACACATTGTTGTCCTCTAATAAATTGCATATCAGATACAAAGTGTTCTTCCCATATATGATGTTTATTTAGTAATGTTTCTAAAATATATTTTACTACCATATTTATACTAATAAGAAATTTAAAGTGTATCTCATGCTTTGGTGCAGGCGCAGTTTTTAAAAAAAAAAAAAATTATAATTATTATTATTTCAGTTCCCAGCATTAGAAACTAAACCAACATGTCGCTCGGGAGCCAGGAGGATGCCAGCAAAACAAATATTAAGAATAGTTGCTTTAATAGTGCCTCTACTCTTAATTAGAAGTAAGTAAGACTGAATATAACCAAACATACCACGCACATACACACACACACACACACGCTCACTCCAAGGCTTCTCCCAAGAGACACACTCGACTCATTGGAGCGTCTGGGGAACACTTCATCACATGAATAAATTAGACCTTAATTCAACTAAAATCATTTTTCTTCTCTAACTTTTCACCCTCTTTTCTTCTCTTAGTCTTGGGAATAATTTATTCTCAGTTGCTGGTGGCCTTCTTTGCAGTCTGGCAAAGGTCGAAAAAATATTTTCAACCACCCATTTTAATAAACGGTGTGAGTGTACGACTGTCTGTTATTCCCCAACATGTCTTTTGCTTATTTGGAATTGATTTGCGAGACGACGACGGGTCGTGCGTTTTCATAAAGATTTATTACTTTGCATCTCATCATTATTGTGAACCACGATCTGATTTAAAAAAACAGAAAATTATTATTGGGGAGTTTCCAGTACACATGAGTAAATTACACAGATGTCATTTATGCATTGCAATTCCTTTTTTCCCCAGTTTTGTAGACTCATTGACGCGATTTCCCCCGGCTCGTGTCCGTGATTAACCACGTTCAACTGGAAGTTCTCGTCAGTATAAAGGTCTCGTCTCATCACGCACATTAGCTCCTGCTCTCGTTTTAATGCTGCTACGGCCTTATGCTAATGAGTCCCAGCTGGTACGGCCGGTTCGTGCAGAAATCTAAGTGGTCAAGTGCGGCTTGTAATCCTGAAGGCCGTATGTTTAGCGCTCTGAGGAGAGGATGCTTCAGCTTCTAGTGTACAGCTGTGTTAATCTGGACTTAATGGAGACGGAGACGGACGCGGCCTCAAGCCGTGATCACTTGCACCACGTGAAAATAAACTTGAAGAAATTAGTTCCTGGACTTGTGCGAGACGAGAGGTTTCACAAACGCTCGGGGCGTCGATGTGGAACCGTTAGAGCGAAGAGGTTCAGTGACCTTAAGGTTGGCTGAATGAAGCTTCCTGAGAGCTCTGATTGCTCGTCATGGTTGTAAATTATTGGGGACCGGTAGCTAATTTTTGTCTAGTGTGCTGGGCAGCTGTGTGTGCATGAATTAACCCTTTAATTGTGACTCCAAAAGTAGCTGTTGATTTGTGACATGACTGATAGGCTGGGCTAAAAGGCTAAAAACATCGCTTAGCTTACAGCCAGATGACACGAAGGCATGGAGAGCAACTGTTGCAGCTTTGTCTTCAGGACTAAATTCGAACCATCTGTCTGCTCATTGTAACTCACTGTAATTTGCTTGTTCTCATGTCCTGTTCAGGTCACACAGCCTTAGAACATGTCCGGATCTTAATACGTTCCTTTTAGCGTCCTGTTTGTGATGTTCGAATAAATATCATGGTATCATTAAGTACCATTTAAGGTGGTGCAGTTGGTCGATACGACATTACTTCGCTTCTCTTTCTCTCTCGCACACACACTTAATTAAATGTGTATGGCGAGCCCGAGAGTCGACCGCTCTCAAATTCAATCAGGTCTATTAGAACTGGCCGGCGAGGAAGTCGGCCCCGGATTGTCATCTCGCCGCTGCCTTCTTTGAACCCGGCCCGTCCTGTGGCCAATCGCCTGCGTCCCTCGTTCACTCCCTCCCCCCCCACCTCTTTTTTTTCTTCATCCTGCCGTCCCTCCACTCGTCTAACAGGTCCTTAAAGTGCTTTAAGTGCTTGTGACCGCTCTAATGAATGAAAATGTCCTCCCCAGGCCCGGAGGACTGCATTAAGCTGAATAGTCACCTTCACTGTAAAAGCTCCTCCAGGGCCAGTCGGGCCTAACGATTGTGTCTGGCGCTTATTTACCGGCTATTGTAAAATGCATTATTTATGGAGAACTCTCTAGACGACACTTGTCAAAGAGTTAAAAATGTCAAGCATAAGTAGGGAAAGAAAACAGAGAGGGGGAAGGTTAGAAGAAATAAACTAACATGGAATGAGGGGAAGAAAAAAAAATGAACATCCATTACAGATTGAAGGTGACCTTGAGCGGAGTTCATAAGCAGTTTAAGCTAGCTTTATGTAATGCAGTGAAGTAATAATCAATAGGATTTAGCACTGATATACGCACCCTGGGCTTTTCAGTACTTCTGTTTTGGAGTCTGTAAACTCTTTTGTTTTCTGTTTCTACAACAAACTCCAGCATTGAATGGAATTGATTATATTTACGAATATTTTTTCTTGACAATATTAAGTGGCAAGCTCAGACACGGCTCCTATTCTCTGTCTCTCCGTGCTTGCTCAATACAATGCCACTGTGTTTTTTTCCTTTTTTTGTGTCAGCACAGCCATGCCTCATTGGCTCTGAAACGCCAGCGGAATTTCTGACAATGCACTCGAGCTGTGCAGCTTTAATTTTTCCAGTCCCACAGTAGTTTGGACGACAGCAAGAATCTCGGAGAGTCAGACTGGGTCTAGTTAAGGAAGCCCGCAGCTTTTCCTAGTCTGGGCATTGGAGAGCGTTCGTCTCTGCCAACTTAGTCAGCAGTCTTGTTCTGGCAGGATTGCCTGCCCGTGGCTCCTGGTAAAAGCTCGTTAGCTGCTAATCCGGTGCTTACAGCCGTGCTTGTCTGAAGACCAGGGTTACACGTTTCAAATGATACGTGGCGTAGGTTCACGCTGTGGCGGAGAGGTATGAGGCGCTCCTTTCTGATGAGGAAGCCATAAGACTTAGAAGTGTATCAAATGTGCACAAATACTGAGTGCCAAAATATAAGACAAGACAAATACTGCATTCAGTGTTGACTCATTTGAGTTTTTGCACTAATTCTGTTTAAAATTATAAAAAAAGAACTTAAACAAAATCAATAATATTTGACAATATGTTACATGATCTATTCTCTTATGCATGGCATTTACAGTTAAAATAATAACAGTGGGGCGGCTTGATGAAACGAAGTTACCGTGACCACCCTGAAGTGTTTTATTCCTCTTATACCACAGTAATTTGGCAATGAAATTACAGCTTTACCCCTGACTGTTACAAAGCACTGACACTGGAGACTCCTTCCATAAATGTTAGATTAACAAGTCCTTACAGAAAATTTATCAGTGATTACACATGGTTTTTAATCCCCTTTATAAGATGTTACTATAGCATATAGTAATATACAATACATCATGTACAACAGCATATTAGAGTGAGAGCATTAATATAAACCTGAAATGAATCAACACCTTTGGCCCAATCAGATTCCAGACTTCAATTTCATTTGTGGTGTAAATGAAATTAAGACAGATAAAGCCTTGTTTTATTATGTGTCCTGAAATACTGTCCGAGTCTCGTAGGACGCGATCCCTTGCGTCAGCATTCTTCAGCAGTTGTTCGGCCCGGCATTCTCCTCTCACTTTTCGGCCGTAAAGTGAAAGGACAGGGTCGCGTCCCACTTTTAGCGTGTGTGGGAAAATCATGCCAAGTGCATTTCAGAGGCAACAGGTGGAGAGTGGCGGCCCTGTCGAGGAGCGAGTGAATTACGCCACCCCATGTGACCCGTGTGACAGGAGGAACAGTTGCTACTGTGGCCTGGGTGAACGTTTTCTCTGTGCACGGTAACCCTAGCTCCTCCGAGGGGGTGCATGGAAGACGATGGGGAGACGCTGGAGAATAGAGACACGGCCGCTCTCTCTGTACACCTGGAGCTTTGTGCATTGAGTCAAACGTAATGAGTTTAGCAGCAAGGAGGGGGTTCTGTGCAGTAGATGCGGCCCACGCAAGGCCGCCTCCCTGGGGTGCGGGGGATATTTGCGGTAACCCCCCTGCTGGAGCTCGGCTAATTCTGAAGCAGGTGAGCTGCAGTTGCAGCTGTGTACGTAGGTCTACGTGACCTCTCCCCTCCGGTGCTCCAGTCATCTGGAATACTCTGCTCTACAGGTCTATCTCGGATCACTTTGGAGATATTCATCCTCCGCCGGGTGTGAAAAAAAGCATGTACGTGCTCTTCTTCGGCGGTACGCTGCATGAATGCAGTTTCATTCAATTCGATTTTATTTGTAGAGTGCACAAAGCACAGAGCAGATTTACAGCAATCCGGATGTAGACTAAATCCCTAATGAGGAAGAAACCCTGAGAGGAAGCAAACTCATGGGCCATGTGATGTGAAGAAGTAATGCAGAAGACTCACAACCTCTAGCTAATAATCTTTTTGTTAATAATCCACACTCCTCGCGTGGCACGATTTCAACCAGATTGTTGAGAGATGTGGAGACTGATGGTCTCGGGGCAGAAAGCTATTTTCCCATGTGTCATTTAGGTTGCATTTTTATGACCCCTTTGAAAAGGCTTCAGTTGAAATAATGGAGCGGAGGAGTGAGAGCTCTCAGCTTGCCCTCTCTCTCCCTCTCCCACTCTCTCTCCCTCCTGCCTTCTTGTCATCTGCCTCTGGGTTTATTCCACCTAATTAATAGGAATCTTTGTTGTAATGATCCGTGGCACTAGCCCCTTGACTCGATGCATATGCAATGAAGTCGAGGCCCCTCTTTAATTCCTTGGCCGGTCGCCGGAGCGAACCTGAATATTTGGAGGCGCTCTTCAAATGCATCTCTCCGTCCACCAGCACTGGCCGAACATCAGTCAACCTCTTTTCCTCTCTCATCTTCTCTTTCTCTGCTTCCTTTAATAGGGTTGGCCCGCTGCTGTCCACCTTTGACTCGCGCTGCTTGTCTGAATAAAAGTGCCTGCATTAGATTAGTGTGTGTGTGTGTGTGTTTGTGTTTGTGTAAGTGCTGGTGTCAATGTACGTTAGTGATGAGGAGGGTTTGAAGGTGTGTATCCGTTCAGGAACCTGGCTTGTCACTTTTATTCAACCAAGACCGACAAGACACACACTGGAATGGCTTGTTAGGCCTCGTCTCGATCAAAAGCCGCTCTCTGGTCTCTGGTCAACGTTCATGTCAGTCTGTGAAGCAGACAGTAAATAGACTTCTGCTTCTGGTAAGGAGAAAAGCGTGGGCCTGGCAGCTTGTCATGCTGTGAAAAACACAAGCAATTCTGACGAGAAGAGGCAGCTCTCTCCTTGACACCTGGTTCCGGAAAAAAAAAAGATTCAGTCATCCTCTTCCTGCAGTAAGGCTTAGGACAGATTACTCTGAATCCGAATCAGAGGTAGACTGATTCTTTTGGTTCATTTGCTATTTGGTTTCACACTGCACATAATTAAACAAATCAAAAGAATACATTTTTCGCTGATTCGAATTCAGACTTATATGTTTGAAACGTCTTACTATGAGAAGAGGACGAGTGACTTTAAAAAAAAAAAAAAATCAGGTTAGTCTGAATCCAAATCAGGGAAAAATTTATTCTTTTGGTTTGTTTGCTATTTGGTTTGGTCTCAAACTGCACATAATCAAACGTCTGAGGTGGGTGTAGAGGCGGGTGTAGAGGTGCGTGTAGAGGTGCATGTAGAGGTCCGTGTAGAGGCGGGTGTAGAGGTGCGTGTAGAGGCGCGTGTAGAGTTGGGTATAGAGGCGCGTGTAGAGGTGCGTGTAGAGGCGCGTGTAGAGGCGGGTGTAGAGGCGGGTGTAGAGGCGCGTGTAGAGGCGGGTGTAGAGGTGCGTGTAGAGGCGCGTGTAGAGGCGGGTGTAGAGGTGTGTGTAGAGGCGCGTGTAGAGCTGAAAATGTCATTCATGGAAATAAGTTAAACAAACCTTTACCAAGTGTACGCAGTAATCAAAAATTCTGTCTCTTTGGCTTCTAAACGAAGTGCACCAAAGAGGAAAACGTACCAGGGTTGGATTCTAAATGCTGCGCATGTGAAAGCGCCATTTCGTCCTGTGGACAGAACCATGAGGCTTTAATCTCCCTATCTACCCCCTTTGGTAACTCAGCAGGGCCTCCAAACCCAGAATCCCCTGCTCTAAATAGAGCACTTCGCCTTTGCGGATGACAAAAGAGGCAGCTGCTCCTGCCTCAATGTGCCATTCTTTGAGGCCCTATCGCCTTCCCGCACCGACTCGGGTTGCCATTAGTCGACAGTAGCAACTGCTCAGGAGCATTCCAGGAGCCATCTTCCCTCTCCAGCTCAGCTGTTGACTCGGTCTCCCCCCTAAAAGCCACCCCACACCCCCGCCTCGTCGACCCCTCTCGTACAGGAAGGCAACACAACGCCTCCATTGTGCCTCCTCCCTTCCCAAGGCTCTGTCATGAAGCTGGAGCTATCCAGATAGGAGGAAGCAGGACGCAGCCAGGAGCCGTGAACAGAGCCCTGTTTGTCCCCCTCCCTCACCGTAGGTGCTTCTGCTCCTCAGCTGCGGCTGACAGGACTCTCGCAGAGCGCTCGATACATCGCCGCTTAAACAGAGAACGAGAGAAGTAGGGGTTAAAACTCATCTGTGTGAGGCAGGCTGAGGCAGGGTGAGGCAGTGTGAATATACCTCCAACAGTACTGGGATCCAGATCCGAGACCCATGCTTTTCCACCGGACAGTACGGCTCCTGCTCCATCTCTGGAGCTTGTGGCGTGGTGACGTCATTCCCCACGGAACGCTAGTTAAAACCGCATACCGAATATTAGATTAAATATTATGCTAAGTATAATGAATACTATATTATATACTATAGTAAATATTATAATAGACAGTACAGTACTGTTAGAAATGAAACATGGTGTCCTATTTTCACTTACTATTTAATTAATTTTAGGATGCAGCTCTAGTATTTTTTCAAAATGGAGGTTATTTCTTTCTTTCTTTTTTCTTTTTTTCCTCTTTTTCTCATCTTCTCGATTATTAGTAATATTAATACTACAGATTTTATTCATGTTAGAAGTCTTTTCTTTCTTTCTTTCTTTCTTTCTTTCTTTCTTTTTTCTCTGTTTATCTCACCTTATCTTTGTTATAGTATTCTTTCTTTCTTTCTTTCTTTCTTTCTTTCTCTTGCCTTATCTTTGTTAGTGTTTTTTCTATATTTCTTTCTTTCTTTCTTTCTCTGTTTATCTCACCTTATCTTTGTTAGTGTTCTTTCTTTCTTTCTTTCTTTCTTTCTCTTGCCTTATCTTTGTTAGTGTTTTTTCTTTCTTTCTTTCTTTCTTTCTTTCTCTGTTTATCTCACCTTATCTTTGTTATAGTGTTACAGTGTTATAGCTAAGTGCTCATGTGGTACTTAGTTTGATGTGGGATGATGGATTTGATGATGGATTTGTTACATGTGGAGGAGAAGTAGTCATCGTTTTATTTGCTACAAGATGTGGA
The DNA here is from genome assembly GCA_037576675.1 of Pangasius sanitwongsei. NCBI lineage: Eukaryota > Metazoa > Chordata > Actinopteri > Siluriformes > Pangasiidae > Pangasius > Pangasius sanitwongsei. Next base: position 1,262,131 of record CM075013.1, on the reverse strand, counting down.
ACATCTTCAGGATGTTGCTCAGTGGACCTTCTGATCAGAAGGTCGTGATCCCGCTTCGGTTCCTGAGCAGGATCCTCAGTTGTTTCCTGTCGCAATGGATAAAATCATCATTTCAGAATGACCTGAATGACGACACACCTTCAGAGACCTGATGAGAGTGGCTGTTTGTCCTGAAGGCCAGGAGCAGGTTGTTGGGTTACAGAGTGGACGAGGGTTTTTAATTAGCTGCTGTTTTATGTGACCCCTCAGTGTTTGAAATAGCACAGCGAATCACAGGGAATGCTGACACGGAGGAACAGCAGGCCGCCCCATTAATGAGCCCTAAATCTGTCATTGTGGACCGGGAGCTCCCCGTATGGAATTAGCACCAGCCTTTCTGTAGATTAAAAGCAGAGAGATTAAGAATTAACCCTTACATCACTGAACACACACACACACACACACACACACACGTATCGAGCTGCTTGTGTTCAGCTCACAGGTATCTTCTACCAAATACCAGACAAAAGTGACAAGGGTCGTCTGACTGGTTTCAGAATAGTAACACACACACACGCACACACACGCACACACACGCACACACACACACGCACACACACACACACCAGATCTTTCTTGATGCTCTTTATTGTTAGTTTTCTTTTTTCTTTCTGTTTTTTTTTGTCTTCCTTCCTTTCTTTTCTCTCCGATTATTCTATTTCTCTCCTAAATCCTTCCTTCCTTCTTCCTTCCTTTTCTTCTTTTCTTTCTTTTCTCTCTCATTATCCTATTTCTCTCCTAAATCCTATTCCTTCCTTCCTTCCTTCCTCTCATACTTTATTAGTGTTTTCTCTTTTTTGTTTGTTTGTTTGTTTCTTTCTTTCTTTCACAAATTCAGAAACTTCCATTATCTCTCCTCATCTCCCTCTCCTCTCCTCTCCTCTCCTCTCGTCTTGTCTCGTCTCGTCTCGTCTCTTGTGTCCCAGACGTGGATATTTCACACGCACTCATGACGTCTCGGACCCGAACAAAGACGTTGTTTAATCGTCTGCGATAAAAACAAACGTCTCTGTCTTTCATCTTTGTCTTTTTTTGTCCCAATAAAGCTCACATGCTGCAGAAACATGAGATGAAATGTCAGAAGAAACAGATACGAATGTGTTTTACTGCGCTGCCAGTGCTGCGGCTCGGGTGGCTGTAATTATCATCTCTCTCTCTCTCTCTCTCTCTCTCTCTTTTTAGGAGCGTCCTCACGTATAATTTCCACAGTCTGCTCAGGTCGAGTGGTTAATATGCTTTAAGACCCTGTCATCTATTACACGTCATCATGTTCCAATGATAGCTGCAGATTATGGCTTTGGATTATAATTAATGAATTGATGGATGGATAGAGCTAGTTTTTCTCCTCTTTTCTTTTTTTTTTTCCTACAACTCCAGCACCACTTAGCATAATGCTGCTGCAATTAGTGATTTTGGTAGTGAGGCACTTCACACGGCTGTCACTTCCCCCGAGTGTCTGAGGAAGAAGAACAGTGACCTTCATCACCACACTCTAATAAAACCATAAACACACTCCTTTCCTTTCCACTTTGTAAAGTTTTTACTTCTCTCTCTCTCTCTCTCTCTTTCCTCGTGTGAGGTAGCTTGGTTCTCCCAGCATGCTTTGCTGCGTACGGTTGAGTTGAAAGAGGAAAGCGGTGGTGATTGTTGTAGCGCTCCAGGCGAAACAAAGGGCCATTGAGTCTCTTAGAGGCGGAATATCGAGGGAACTTCCTAGGAATGGGAATTCTTAACCTTTTGAAGTGCTATGGTTACTGTGCATCTCGAAACGCTCAGCCTGTGAGCTCACATCAAAAACGAGGGAGAAGAACCACATGACGGCCAACAACGAGGAACAGGAACTGTGAGGAACTCTTGGTACTGTTGGTACCGTAGCTCATGTATATGAACCATATGCTGAACTCTGACACTAAACAGAACCCACTGCACGGCACCGTAAACAGAACCCACTGCACGACAATGTACACAGAACCCACTGCACGGCACCGTAAACAGAACCCACTGTATGGAACCGTAAACACAACCCACTGTACGACACCGTAAATAGAACCCACAGCATGACAATGTACACAGAACCCACTGCATGACAACGTAAATAGAACCCACTGTATGGATTCATAAACAGAACCCACTGTATGGATCCGTAAACAGAACCCACTGTATGGATCCGTAAACAGAACCCATTATCCCTCTGGACTATAACAGAATTAACAATATTTGCATTTGAGAACATTCTCACTCTGTAATTTAAAAAAAAAAAAAGATCAAATTTAATCCACAGTTTAAAAATCATTTTGTTTGAGACGTGAGCGCTGTGTGTGTTTTTAACTCAGGTTAAGTCCGTCGATTTTCCGCGTTTAATTGCGATATCGGATCGTCAGATGATGCGACCGGCGCGAGGCTCGGTTCCGAGCATGTCGAGTCCCGGCCTTTAAGATGAAGTAAAGTTTCGGTGACTGGAGCTGACACTTGGCTTCACCGCAAATTTGAGTCTATTCATGAAGGTTCTCTCAGTCTGGGTTTGTCCAAGGAACCCATTCATTTAGTAAATCACTGCGCAGCCCTGATCACACTAAGCGACATTATCCACACAGTTCTATTAATTTAACATAGATGAATAAATGTGAATGTTTTGGAGCATTGATTAGCAGAAGAGTTTCTACGTGACAGTTAGATTGCAGGGTAGCCGGTGAGGAAACTGGCTGCACGGTGAGATACCCTCTAATTTAATTCTTCTGTGAAATTATTATAATTTATTACAGTGTGTGGGCTCTAATGATTACCGACATCAAATGGAAATTATAAATTAAAATGAAGTCCACACGTCGCTGCTTAGCGCTCGTCTACACGGATACCGAAACCTCTCATCAGCACTGCACAAAGTTTTCGTAAGAAAGCGCTCGTCCTTTCTCTCTTTTTTTATTTTTAGCTGCACCTTCAAAAGAAAAAATAGATTTGTTTTGTCATCTCAGATCACATCTGCGTTTACAGGGAATATCAGTAGCAGCCTGCTCTCTTTCTTTCTTTCTTTCTTTCTCTTTCTTTCTCTTTCTTTCTTTCGTAAACTTTTTTCTACATTTGTTAAGGTTTATTCTTTTCTGTTTTCTTTCCTTTTCTTTTCCTATTTTTTTCTAGAAATTTTGCATCTTTCTTTTTCTGTTTCTTTCACATTAAGCTGTAATATTTTCAACCTTCAACATTCCTTTACTTCGTTCCTTTCTGCCTTCTTTCTTTCTTTCTTTCTCTCACATTTGTAAACTTTTTTACATTTTGTAAAGGTTCTTTTCTTTTCTTTAATCCCTCACATTATGTTGTAACATTTTCAACAGTTGTTTTCATCTTTCTTTTTTCTTTCTTTCTTTCTTTCTTTCTATCTTTTTTCTTTCTTTCTTCCTTCCTTCAGAAAGTGTCTTGGATCACATACTACATACTAGTTTTGACCAGATATTGCGTTTAGAGAGAATATCATCAGCAGGATGCTTGTTTTCACTCTTTTTTCTTCGCTCTCTGTTAATTTTTTCCCATTTTGTGGAAAGGTTGAGCTCATTATGGACGAACCTTAACGAGCCATGCCATGAACAGAACGTAGCGAGCTGCATCTGCCAAGAAAAACCAGACAGACGAGAGCAACGAGAGAGAGAACGAGCGAGAGCGAACGAGCGAGAGAAAGTTCATTTTGTTATCCAAGCATTAAATAGTCTTAGTCTTTTTTTTCTTCAAAAGTGACCTTGTGGAGCGGGGAGAACTGCCGAGCTGTACACATGGCGTCCATCGGGGCGCAATCACGCACAGTCCTGCCACCTCGGGCTCGGACATATGTTGAGTTTTATTTCATTCTTCTGACATTAATCCTATTCGCCAGCTGTTCTGCCAGCTGCCACTCTCCAGCTTAAAGTGGAGATTGCAGTTCTGGGGGCTCGTAGTATGGCCTTATCTTGGCTCCTTATCTCTGTTTGCTAAGTTTTGATTGGATTTTTTTTAATCACTCCTTCCTCCTGTTTTCCCCCGCCCCACTCCCTTCCTCTCAAGATTCCTCAAGTTGTACTTCCTCCTTGCAATCTTTCTTGCTCTTTTAACTAACTTTGTTTTATTTATTTATTTATTTATTTATTTTTTGCCTTTCTTCTGCCTCTGGTGAAGGAAAAGTGAGACTCTGGAGTTCGAGGAGTTTTTAATCTCCAGGCCAAGTCTTCGAGTCTTCATTCTGGACAGCTGCCTTGAGAAAATGCTGGCCTTGGTCTTGCTCGACATTTATAATTCAGCGCCGTTCTTTCATATAGACATGCAAAGGCTTTACATCGGACGCCCAGAGAGCCCCTCCTGAGGAGATCAGGAGATGGCATTGGCATCTGAGAGGAGGAAGAGGTGGAACGGGTTGGAGGGGAAGTTAGCTGGCACCAGGTCTAACCAGCATCGAGAAAAAAAAAAAAAAAAAAAAGAAAAACAACAACCAACATTCTCATCAAAAAGCTTCTTCACCTTTATTCTCAAGTATTTAATTGTCTTCTTCAGCTGTGGCTTCAGATCTTCAGACTGTATCCTTGATTAATTGTGACTTTAATCCTACATTCAGATTAACACCGTAAATCAGGAGTATTTGACTAAAGTGTATGAAGATCCAGCTACATAAAATTTCTTGTTTACAAGGTCCCGGTGATTTTAAAACTTTTAATACTTAACCATTAGTGATAAGTGAAGACAATCTGACGTGATTATGTTTGTTTTGCTCTGGTGCTTCGTGCTGACAGGTGACGGTTATTTTCGTTGTACGTACACACGCGACACTGAGCCGCGATTTCAGCGAGAGTGACAAAGTAGCGTTCAAACCTAGATTTTCCAAATTCTATGCAAATTAGGTATGACATGGTAAACTAAAAAAAATACAAACAATCGTCTCAAATGATTCCTTGGACCAATCCTATTGGGTGTGTTGTCCGACGTTTCTTTCCTTCCCCACCCACAACTTTAGTGTCCACTCACAGTTAGTTCCCAAAAATGGAACTTACAAGCATCTCATCCTGTCATAAATGTATATAGAGATATTTGTGTAGAAAAACAAAGCTTGGAAGAAAGTAGCAGAGATCATTGGTGTCTTTGGTGAGCATACATAGCTAACATAGTACAGTTAGCTTGTTTTGCGAAGACTGTGAAAACTTTCCTTCGTCGTTCAGCCGCCTTTAACGAAATAACCTACATAAATTCATGTGAATGACTGCAACAGTCATGTTTAGAAAATTAGAGTCACTAAACTATGGGCAGATTTTTTTTACTATAGTATTTTTCAAGTGCTTGGTTCGGTCCACTGAAACCGGGCTGCGGTCCGGCAGTTGATGACCCCCTGATCTAAAGGATCTTAAACCGGTTCCTTATGTCAGCATTATCTTCAATCTCAACTCTATCTCCTCTGTGTATCAGTGCCTGAGAAGAATTCCTCCTGTCTCTTCCCTTTCCTAATGAACTGGCTCTTTGTCGCAGGTTTCGTTAGCATGAATTGATCCACATTAATAATTCAAGGCTTGATTAGCGTTGCAGTAAAATGGATTTGTGAAGAGGTCGAGTGTGGAGCATGCTCTCGAGAGTGGTTAATTCATACACGCTTGACGCACATATGTCTCATTCAGCCAGGTCAGGGCTCGTAGTCATGGCCGGTCTGGTGATACTCTTAGGAAAATGAGTTTCTCAAGGGTTCGTCAGGGGTCTAGCTTTCTAAAGGGGATGTATTGGGAATCATTTCACATTTTCTCTTCTGTGGAACCCTTTCAGGAAGCTTAACTGACCAAAGAACCCCTTAAACAACTCTTTATGTACTTGGAGGACTTTCTGAAGAGGAAATATTACCACTTCAACAAGAAAGACAACCAATGAATCATAAAGGGATCTAGATTTTCATGTTTTTTTTTGAAGAGTGTAGGTCCTTTTTGGAAGCTAGGAAATCATAACTAACCAAAAAACCCTTTGAAGACTCCTTTATGTGTCCATATAGAACCATTTTAGGAAGCTAGGAAATCTTAAATAACCAACAAAAAAAAAAAAGAGAGAATAGTCTGCAAGTGGTTTGCTTAGTTTAGGATTCTTGAATTTTACCTTTTTTTCCCCTAAATTTGCAAGTAGAGCCTGTTTAGGAACCCAAGAATCATTATCTAACCAAAGAACCCATTGAAGAACCTTTTGTCTACTTGAAAGCCTTTCTGATGTAGAAATATTTAAACTATTTTTTTTTCTCTAAGATTGTAGGGTTCCAAGTAGAGCCCATTTAGGAAGCTATGAACCCTTAACCTAGCAAAGATCCCTGTGTTGTTTTTTCCCCCCCCTTTTGGTTTCCTTTTCAGAAAGATGTCCAAATAGAACCATTTTAGGAAGCTAGGAAATCTTAAAGTAACCAAAGAACCCTTCGAAGAACGCTTGGAAGCCTTTCTGCTAGAGAAACACTTTCACTTCCATGAGAAGGACAACACAAAGAATCCTTAAGGGATCTAGATTCCACCAGAAGGACTAAAAAAAAAAAAACACACCCAAAATAGAGTGTACCTGTGCGTGCCTTTGTTCGCTTTTGACCCAAGAGCTACAATTAGACTGCAGCTCCAGGCCTGTTATTACGGTGAAATGGTTTTCCTTTGAATTACACATCTCGTTTAGGATTTAGTGCTTTCAGGAATATTTGCGATTAAGGAGTACAAATTAAAAGTTAGCACTGTTTTTTTGTGTGTGTGTGTGTGTGTCTCCATTTTTGAAAAATATTTACTGAAGATGAAAACGGTATATAGGTTCAGGTGTTTTGGGAGTTTCTTTTCCTGTGTTTTTCTGTTTTTTCTTCTAAATCTTTAAGGATCTATTTTTACAAGCTGTTGACAAGCGGAAACGGCTGCCGGGGTTCTCAGCGACCTACAGGTGACTAACCGAGGTGTTCACTAAGTGGAATAATGAACAGTATTAGGTGTCAATTAAATCAAGCCTTCCCCAAGGTGCAGGTGCTCCACACTGTACTGACACGTCTCAAGAAGCCGAAGCCTCTTCACCCATGCATGCCAAAAGGCGCATTTGCATATTAAAGAGATGAAATTATTTAACCGAGGCAAAAAAAAAAAAAAAAAAAAGAAAGAAAAAAAATCTTCTGGAAATGATAGAGGTTATTAAAACTGTTGACAGGGAGGGAGGGTAATTGGCAGAAAATGAGCGACGAGGCAGTGTTGTACACCGTGTTGTGGTAGAGTTCTTTATCCAGATGCTCTCTCTCTCTCTCTCTCGTTTTTGACTCTCCGTTTTAGCGGTGAGCATTGTGCGTCGTCGCCCGGGTGTGTAACCTATTACGTTTAGATTGCTCCCTTGCAATTAGTGCCCTTTTTGTCCTCCCTTCAATAACAGCGTGATTATGGAGACTTCAGGAGCGTTGCGCGATGCCGTCGCCGCTAACAGCTGTTGTCTGCAGGCTCGCTGACGGGAGTGACAAAACATGTTTCCTTTTTGCCGTTTCACTTTCCTGTCTGCCTCTTGTAATTATTACACTCTCATTTTGTGATGATGATGGAGTCTTGTTTTAGTCGCTCTGTGATTAAGACATTCAGAAGATTCCCCCCTCCAAACGTTTTGTGTGTGCCTGCAGTTTTTCTTTTCTTTCTCTCTCTCTCTCTGTCTTTTTTTGTTCATCTGTGCCTCTAGTTTGTTTTTATGACAAGATGAGGAAAGAGAAAGATGAGCTGGCTCTTTAGGGCTTTTTGATTTACTGTTGTATCGGTATTGTTTAAATAAAAAAAAAAGGAAAAGAAGAGGCTTGGACGACAGAATTCGGGAATAAAGCCGGTGTGATCGTGAAGGAGCATCTGGAATAGCTTGTTTTCCACACAAATTGGAAAACAATGTTTGGTTTTTTTTTTAATCCCGGTCTTTCGACGTATTCTCTCTCTTTTTTTTTTTTTATTTCCCAGGTCGTTTAGAAATGTGGAACTTTTGGAGCATGCTTAAACCTGATCTGATAATGTCATAATGTAATAATAATAATAATCATAATGTCTGCCATCTTGTTTGCCTTTTTTTTTTACCCGAACAGTCCTTGGTCATGTGTTTCTGCACTCTATCGTTGCTCTGCAGCTCTATCGTTGCTCCTCTTTAAAGTGATGAAGCATTATATTTCCCTAACGTGACGTATTTTTGGTCAGACAGGTTCAGAGTTTTTTGTTTTTGATAGCTTGACGATAGCCAGGTTTGAGAGGAGGAAAAGATGGAACGTTATTATTTTGTTTACTATAATAATGAGATATTTTTTTTACTCCACCTGCAAATCCAAAGGCGGAGAAAAGATATTAAGGAGATGTTTAGGGAGAGCTGTATGTAACGATGGACAAATGCGCAAAGCAGACCTGGGAGTAAAAAAACAAATAAATCAGGATTTATACCTGTATTCGCAGATTTTGCTATACAGGTGTGTGACTTGTGTGTTTTTACATCTGATTTACATCTGATTTCAGTTATAATATCGATATCGTAATAAAAGAATCGTGATGCACTTTTCTGAGATAGTGTCGTGATATTGCGTTGCGATATTTTGAGGTTTTTGTAATCTTTGAAATTGTACATTTTTATAGATTTTCCCCTTTATCAATGTGAGAATATAGTTTTTGTAGACATATGAATATTATTGGCACTTTTTAGGCCCCATAGATATGATAAATAGTGCACTAAACGAACTAACAAGAGCTTAAATGAGAAAAAAATATGCAAAAGCTGCAGGAAGTCAGGCCATGACTCTGTGGGAAAACACACAATGTACAATTCAGGCTTACAGAGAACAATATCCAACTATGAGAGAAGAAGAGTAGAGAGGAATAGAGTGAAGTAATCCACTCTCTCTCTCTCTCTCTCTCTCTCTCTCCATCTCTTGTTCAGCAGAGAGAGGGATTGATGAGGAAGAGCAGCTTCCTGTAGTGGGGATTACGACGGCTGTGTGAGGCCTGGGGGCAATGGCAGATGTGCTGGCATCACGCCACGGGGCACGAGTCATTGGGATGGACACACACACACACAGACAAACACACACACAAACACACACACACACACTCAAGTCCAACTTGGATGCATCATCTGGGCTGTAACATGGAGAGAGAGAGAGGGAGAGAGAGAGAGAGAGAGAGAGAGAGAGAGAGAGAAAGACTGAAGACGAGAGATCAAGAGATCATCCACGACATTGACTTTTTATACTACAAGGTCACGTTGGTGCAGAGCTGATCGATATGACAGAAATATCATATCACGATACTCTTCACAATGTGTCACGATATTTGGCAACAAAAATTAACAACAGGAAATTAATTAAACGATTGATAATAAAAAAGTACGTTTCATCATCAGTGTAACTGTAAATGGATAAAATACTGCGTGATGGGCTGGTGTGATGAAGCGTTACCGTTTCTATAGTAACAGCTCATTCACAGAGACTTTTATTTAGAGATGTTTATTTAACAGTTGTGGAAGGAGTCTCCAGTGTCAGGGCTTTGTAACAGTCAGAGGTAAAGATGTAGCTTTAAGTTCTTCAGGACGGAGGAGTTTACGCTTCTTTGCTGTTTTTCTGCGTTTTCGTATCTTATTAACTTCAAGAGAGAGAAAAAAAAACGAGAGGCTGGTGAGGTGTAGTAAGAACAGGAACTAACTCGTTTCGAAGACGTTAAATTTCACTGTAACTATAAACGGATAAAAAGTATGACGTTTCGTTCTTTAATGAATAGAAAGTTGTAATCGTTTGTGATGAAAGAGGAGTAAAACACATCAAGTCGCCTCACTCAGTTCAAATCCGTGATTAAAAACTGCGAAAGCTGTTTGCTACAAGAGATTAGCACCATTAACCACTACCAAACATTATTAGATAAAATCTTCCAAAAGGTGCAGGGATTTTTCTTCTTTTTCTTTTTATAAAAAAGAGCAAAATGATCATTGTTTACACCGAGTGTAAGCGAGGGCGAGTTCTCCTTCTGTTGCTTTTGTTAAACAAGACATTTTGGCTGTGGTTTCTTACCAGGTGCTGAGATCTCCGTTTACAGAAAACACGCTGAGATTTACGAGTGCCGTCATTCTTCCGTTTTATGTCTTTAAGGCTGTTTTTGCAATCTGGTTGCACTATCTCTTGCTCTGGGTGTGTTTTTTTTAACTTCGGGTAATGTGCGGACGAGAGCGTATCTGTTGTGGCAGGTTTTAGCAGAGATTGGTTAGCAGATAGCGGTTAGATCCTCCCAAGAGCGTTGTGGAGCATTTGTCTAGGTGTCAAAGAGACACACCGCATGGTGGTTTGGCCTGTGTGCCTCCGAGGCTCCAGCACCAGTGACTCTAATGACATTTTTGAAAAATAAAACAAAGCTTGTTTATTCTGGAGGATGTTGCTAACTGTCATGCTAGAACGACAGGGAGGTGTGCGGATAAATAATCCTCTTCATAAGGCTTCAAAAGCCTGGCGTTAGTGTAGCTTTAAGGTATTCTCAATTTGCAGGCAAGTTTTTCTAGCGCTAGTCTAGATTTCATGCTAGCAGCAGGAAGATCCCGTCCTGTTTTGAGCTGCAGAAAAGCTACACAGCTGCTTCAGAGACTTCTTTTTAGCATGCTAGGTTAGCGCATAGAGCACTTGACTTATTATAGCTTTGAGTCTAACTTTATTTCTTTATTTTTCAGTTTGTATGCACACTGTCTGAAGTGTTGCTAGCACTAGTCTATCTTTCATGATAGCATTAATATCTCTAATCTTTTTTTTGAGCTGTGGAGTGCTCCGCTGCCATAAAGTATTCATTGAAGCATACGCTAAGCTAGGCTACAGTTAGAGTGCTAGCGTTATTGTAGTGTTGCATATTAGAGTGTCTAGCTTTTTTTCATTTTGCAGAAACATTGAATAAAGTTTTGCTAGTGCTAATCTAACTTTTGTGCTAGCGGCATCCATAATTTCCGAGATCTTACATATTCCTTTTGTTTTGAGCTGTGAAGTGCACCAAAAAAAATGCTACGAAGGCCACACCGCTCTCTGAGAGAGTTCATTTAAACATGCTAGGTTAGTGATGGAACACTAAAATGATTGTAGCTTTGTGTATTGGAGTCTTTCACTTTTTACTGTTATTGCTAGTCTAAATTTCATGCTAGCAGCATCTATAATCTCCAAGATAAATCCGTAATCGTACTGTTTTGGCTGTGAAGTGAAAAAAACATGCTAGAAAATCTACACGACTGCTGCGGAGAGTTCATTTCGGCTCACTAGGCTAGGAAAGGAGCGCTTAACTTATTGTAGCTCTGGGTATTGGAGTGTTTTTTTCAGCTTGTAGATCCATTGTTTGAAGTTTTGCTAGCACGGGTTTAGCTAACGAGGCATGTTGCTGCATAATCCTCTTGTTTCGAGAGGGTTGTATCTCTGGAGTGCTGCATGGGTGCTACAAAAACACACAGGGTTTATTTTAATCACGCTAGGCTAGGCTAGCTCTAGGGTGCTGGCATTATGGTCGGTTTGGGTATAGGAATTCTCTTTCTCTCAGTGATTTTGGACACATGGCTGCTAGTTTTGCTTTCTGTCTCAAGAGAGGCTCCAGATCAGCGGGGTATACTCCAAGCTCCGCTCGCCAAGCGCCCCGTGCCCTGATCTGCCAGAGCGGAGCCGTGCCAGAGGAAGCCGACTCGATTCCGGCGAGGCTTGAACGCCTGCTGTCGGGGAGAGGGGACCTTGGGAAAATGTAAATAGGATACTGATAAGGCCTATTGTTTTCATTCCAATGTCACCCAGGCTGAATCGTTTCCCCCATCACTTTATCTCCAAGGAGGAGAGGAGGACGCGGGGGCCCAAATCTGGGAAACAACAATGAACTTTTCCTGATTTTACTGTTTCCAGCATAGATTTTAGTAACCAATATATGACCAGAAGAGCAAGATTGCTGGTTTTCAAAAACAGACATGAAGTTTTTAGAGATGATTTACTCCTTGAAATGCATTAAATATGTTTATACTGAAACATTAGTGATGTGTTTAGAGATTCTGGTGCTAATGTATATTTTTGTTGTAGGAATTTAACTGCTGTGTGTCGCGCTGACGTCACAGGGGGACGTTGCTATCGTTAATGTTATTGCTAGCGTAGTTTACAACGGCACTTAATAAGAGGGAAAAAAAATCTCAGGTATAAACAAAACTCACTCACTGCATAGTTTCCAGTGACATTGTTTTTAATGTCATATTGATGAGATATTGAGTGCAGAAAGGAGAAGAAATGCTGGACTCTTGTTAGTGATGTACGAGATGACGAGCGGTGGCGATGGCGATGACGAGTGGTGGCGATGGCGATGGCGATGACGAGTGGTGGCGATGGCGATGGTGATGACGAGTGGTGGCGATGGCGATGACGGCAGTGTTAGCATGAGCGTTGAAGCTTTGGAAGCTGATCTGTTTGAGTAGAGTGTACAGATGTGGAGGTGAGAGAGCTGGAGAGAGTAAAACACTAAAGTGCTGCTGCATTGCTCTCTTTAGGTAGAGTTGAAGTGAGGGATAAATCCTAAGAAGTTCATATTAAAAACCCAGAATTTCATTACCAAGATCACATTGTTAATTGTTAAAGCATTATATGCATAATCGTTCAGGGCGTGTCTGCGTGAGCGGGAAGTGATTTTGATTTTAGGGAGTCGAAACATGAAAATATTCCTCCTTTTATTACTGACAAAAATTCCACAACAGCTTTTGTAATGGTGGTTTGAAACAACCCAGATGACCCTCGTTCTAACCTCGTTATTATCCACCTCTGTGAGATTTGGAGCTGTGATGTTTCAGTTAGCGATGAGCTGCTGAGCTTTCAATGCATTCCTCTGAATTTAATACACACACACGCACACACACGCACACACACGCAGACAAACACGGTGGAAATTCCTCACCTCTTCCAGGTAAAAAGGAGCAAAGGGCAGGTCTGGCACATTCCAGATGTAGTGTGCATGTGTGTGTGTGTGTGTGTGTGTGTGTGGAGGAGTGCAGGGAGCGACCGCTCTCGAGGGAGGCAGAGTGGAGCAGAATGGGAGCTGGCACCGCATTATCTCCAACAGTTGGTGCATTGCTTAATGATCAAGTGCTGGAGCAGCATCTGTGCTGTTTGTGTGTGTGTCTGTGTGTGTGTGTGTGTGAGAGAGAGAGAGAGAGAGAGAGAGAGAGGAGAAAGCAAGGAATATGAGAAAGTCTTCCATAAACCCTTTGACCCAATCAGGACAGTTTCCATCATCCCTGTGCCGTAAAAGGAAGTTTCTGTTTTTGCCTCTTTTCATCTGCAAGGAAAGAATTTGTGGTTCTGTTTGTTGTGTGTGTGTGTGTGTTTGTGTGTGTTTTTTAATCTGACGGGAGTGTCGAGTGTGTTGATGGGGGTTGAATTTGACAGAGGAAGCTCTTTCGCCCTTCTGGAGGAGAAACAGAGTCACAACAGACCCCCTCTGAGTGTGTGATCCTCCTGCCAGGACACACACAAATTCAGCCGTAAAATGCCACGAGGTCGAAGAAACAAACTGCAGCAAGAAAGTCAATAAAGACGAAGCGATGTTAGAGTGACCCAAAAACAGAGAGCGCGATAAACTGTTAGACGGCTGGCTTTGACTTCCGTGAAGGTGCAGAAAGAGTTTCATTGACGTTTACATGTCCAACTTTTGACCTGCACGTCGTTTGTGGAGTTTGTGGTATTTGTGCAGTAGCTGAACAGAGGATCAGTTGAGCTGGAATGTTCTCTGATACTACAATACCCACAAACACAAAGCATCAGACTCCGTACCGGAGATTCTAAAGACGTCCACTGCGCTTCTCTACCCCTGAATCGTGAACTTTTTGTTCGGCACAAACGAGGCATTGTGCGCTCGAGCGTCGCCTGGAGCTCTCTGTCCTCTTCTTCTTCTTCTTTTCATCATGATGTCATCTGCAGGCAACATGATGCTACAGATGATCGTGTTTAGTCAATTCAGTCTATCCCACAGCGCTGCTGAATCCCGAATTCTGGATCGTGATTGGTCAGAAGGTGTGGATTAATTTTCTCTAACAGGAAGATCACAGGTTTATATACATTAACGCGCTTACCGTTTCTATAGTGACAGCTCATTCACAGGGACTCGTATAGCGGACGCTCCACAATAAAAAAACGTGTAATTGTTGATCTGTAAGGAGACGTTCATGTCACATTTATGGAAGGAGTCTCCAGTGTCAGCGCTTTGTAACAGTCAGAGGTTTACGTTTTCCGATATCTTCAGGACAGAAGAGTTTACGCTTCTTTGCGGTTTCTCGGTAACCTGCGTAACAAGCTGCGTTTTTTTTCTCTTATTAACTTCAAAAGAGAGAAAAGAGACCTGCTGATGAGTGGAACAAGGGAACGACTGTTACGTGAGAACAGGAGCTAACTCGTTTTGCGCAACATTACATGTAACTATAAACGGATAAAAAAGTATGACGTGTGGTTATTAAGTTAATAAAAAAAAAAAAAGCAATTGTTGGGGACTTGCTGTTGTAGGAAAATAATCAACTATGGGGTAGATTAGATGTTCAGTTTTATTCAATATGCAAATTATTTATGTGTAATTGGAGTTTAATTAAAGCCTCATTTGCATATATATACGTATATACTGTACATATATATACATATATACATATAATGATCCTTTTATTAACTGTTTTGTGTGAGTGTGTATGTTAAATGGGACGAGGCCCAGTGTGGTGTATGGGAATTTTTGGGTGCTTGTGTATGTGTGTGTGTGTGTGTGTGTGTGTGTGTGATGGGAACGGCCTGACCCAGGCTCCGAGGCTCTGCCTGGCGAGCAGCGTGTTCTTTATCAGCATCCCCGGACAGCAGCTTTGCAGATTCCAGCCATTCCTCGTCCTGATTCATTGTCTGCCGGACAAATGTTAATTGTTTTCATCATTGCCGTCCTGCCCTGTCCGTGCCCCCTCCACTTCTCCTTTAATGTCTCTCTGGAGTGCCTGCGTGCGTGATCGGCCTTATCACCAGCCCCGAGTCAAATCCAGAGCTCGCAAGAAATCCACGTCGCTCATTAAACCCAGACTCCATCCTGTATGTGTGTGTGTGTGAAAGTGTGAATGTAATGTAATGTCTTTATCCTTATTTTTCTGCTCTGTTTTGATCTAGTAAACATTTCCGTCCCCTTTTCCTTCCCTTTCTGTTTGCATTATTCGCCTCTAACATCATACCTGTGAAGACAAAAAAAAAACAAACTTTATGGAAACATCAGTGTTGACGTTCTTAAAGGAATGTTGCGGGAATGTTGTCAAAATGTTTACCAGTGTTATGCAAAATCTTTCTCAGACATAGTCAGAAAACTTGACAGGACTAAATGTTCTTAGAACCGAAAGATCCTAGTGCCGTAACGTTCAGAACACATTCTGCTAACCCTGTAACAGGTTTCGTCTAATATTACATTCTCCGCAAATTTATTCCAAAGCGTTTCTCTCAGGAGCTACAAATTCTGAAAATAACCTGCATGAGACTAAATAAATCGAAATGGAACATAAAACAACAACAACAACAACAATAAGAAGAAGAAGAAGAAGAATAATGAACAAAATGGAACTACTCCTTATTTATTTACTATTATTTATTCTTTTTTAATTATTTTAACCTGCTGCCACCACCATCATGCTTCTTTGGAGGAAAATAAACACTTTGTTAGAATTATATAAAGATTTTTGACTATTAAAGCCACTTCTAAGATATAAATGAGTAAAGGAGGAGAAAAGGAGAAATCAATTAATAAAAAGAATTTTTAAAAAGGAGAGGAAAGTATTTCTCAGGAAAAAATATCATGCGTGTGCACATTTGAACATCAACTATATTTTAAAACATTTAAAAAAAAAAAAAAAAAAGAAAGAAAAATATAAAGAGAGAAAAAAACAACCTGACCGGGAGGAAAATATAGCAAAGTAGCAAAAATGACAAGCTGAACTCAACCACTCTTTCTTTCTCAAATGACTCACATGTACCATTTCGGGGTTTTTTTTTTCACATAAAGTTTACATTTCATTTTTTTTTTTCTTGCCAGAAAATGTCAAACAGTGAGCTAGAAAAACAATTCATGAACACTGATACTGTACAACTCTCCAAAAACATGTAAGATTTCTGTTACACCAATAACACGTCTGTCTAAACCCAACATCAGCGTTAATTTAGCGTTAGCGTTTATTTCAGCATGACTGATGTTTTTAGCGAGAGGTGATATCTAAAGCTGAACCGTGCAGCTGTTTCTCGAAGGTTTCATTTCAGAATTAAAAACAAACCGAAGCACATGAGGTCTAATCTCGAGCTCATGTAGGAGTGAAATCAAGAGCTGAGCTTGATGTAGCGACGCAGCGTTCCTGATAGCTTTTGGACACGTTTGTTTTTTCAACGGGGAAGATATTGCTACTGTTTTTTCCGAACTCGAGCGTGAGGAGCATCGTATGATATTCTCTCTCTCGAACTACTAGAGCTAGGTGCTAACTGAGGCCGCTAAGGGCTAGCATATTTCTCGCTTGATTCAGACTTGATTGATTCAGAGGATCTGGGATTAGTTAGATTTATTTTCCAGATTGGGAATAGCATTTAAAAATAAAATAGAATTTTATGTTGTTAAAAAAAAAAAAAAGTTAAATAAAATCAAATAAATGTTATGGTCATTTGTGGCTGAACATCAGTCAAAACAAAAAAGGGATGAAAAAAAAATAGTAATAATAGTAAACTTTTAAAAAGGTCAGAAAAAAAGAAAAAATATTATGCACATCAGCCTATCAAAAAAAAAAAAAATTAAACAATAATTTTAAAAAAATAAAAAATGCAAATAGAGAAAAATCATATGATTCTAAGAAAAAGAAATAAAATAAGATATTTTGTTATTCAGATATTCAGATGATGGACGTCCAGCTCCACTTCGATGCGTCTCGATGCACCGCCGCATTTTTACTGCGTTCATGTTCACGTTTGAGGGAAAGACAGATTCACCTTGGTGCTGAGGATGGATGTGACCTCAGTGACGCTCGTATTAGACCATTACAGTGAATATAACGTGAGGACGTTTAATTCAATTACCGGCGCTGCTGTGTTTGTTCTACAGGAAGTTCCACTGCAGGCCGTTTGACCTTTACAAGCGTTCTGTGTTCTCGCTCCGACACGCCGCCTCACTGCTTTATCCAATAGCATCTTTTTTTTAGTTTATTTTTCTTAGTTTATTTTCAGTAGGTTTGATTCCTTTAATCTTTTATTGCTGAGTTTTTCTTCTCGTGATCCACTAATTTTCTTTAAAAAAAAAAAAAAAAAAAAGTCTTCACCGCATCCCTTCTTTCTATATAAACTTATATTTTGGGGGCTTTTAATGTCACTCCTAAGACAGAGAAAAGGAAGGGAAAGAAAGGAAGGAGGGAAAACATATATAACAATAGCAGAAGAAAATTTTGAATAAAAAAAAAAAAGGTAAAAATAAAGTAATAAAATAAAAGTGGAATTTAATTCTAGGTCATGTGACCTGTAATGTTAGTGAAACGATAAATTAGACACTTTAATTATTAAATCTTCTGAAAATTAAAAGCTGTTTTGGAGTTTTTGATATAAAAAGGTTACAGGTGCATTCACTAAAAAACACAATCTATATATATTTTAAAATGAATTTCGTCACATCTTTCACTGTATCTCTGTTTGTGGATGAATCCTGTTCGGAAAAGAGTCGCCGCTAATTATTGTAATGAATATAATTCAATTCAAATGACTAACGTTTTCCTCTGTCCTCTTTTTCAGAAACTTCCTGCATGGAAAAACTGCTTTCTAAAGACTGGAAAGAGAAAATGGAGAGACTGAACACGAGCGAGCTTTTGGGAGAAATACAAGGTGAGTTTGCTTTGCTTCAAAACGGAGAGTTTTTTTTTTATCAAAAGTGATCAGAAATCCAGCAAAATCCAGACATTTTTCCCCTCAGGGATCTAATCAGCGCTTGGCCTACACTCTTCGAGCGATTTCACACCTATGAGTCTGTTTGTGGAGTCTGATTCTTTTGAGTCGTTTACTGTTTGCTTTGGTCTGGTTTCAAACGGCACATCACTTTTTGAAGAAATCAGACAGTGAAAAAAAAGTTGTCTGAGGTGTGTAGGGCTGAAAACGTCCTCAAAAAACTCATTCATTCAGAAATGACAGAAAAAGTTAAACATACGTTTGCCAATTAAGTGTGTGTAGAAATCAGAAAAACCGCGCACCCGAGCACTGACAGCACAGATACTTATATATATATATATATATATATATATATATATATAACTAGTTTAATACCTTTTGTGTATGATTTATTTTCTCCAAATCTCCAGAACACATGGCATTTCTGCAGAACTACAGCTCTGTCCTTTGGTTCAGTTTAGCAGCTCGCAAAATATATATAAAAAAAAAAATCGAAAAAAAAAAAAAAAGCTGCAAACTAAAACACACGGCATGTTTGATTCACTTCCTGCAGTGAGTCGATTCAGAGTCGAATCGACTTTCTCACTAGAGTTTTCTCCACTCAGAAGCAGAGCGAGCCCGGTTCTCTCAGACGCACTCGGACCCGAGTGTTCTCACCTGCCTAAAGAACCACGCACCGAGGGCGAGAACACACCAGGGTTCCGTTCAAACCCATTTGAAACGCTGTGTACGTGTAGCATCCATAAGAGCGATTCAGTAGATGAATCATTTATTGGCTTCCTTAAGAACCTTTTGATTGATGGATCTGTAAGTATATTTGTTGGTTCCACAGATGAGTGTAGATTATTGTGGACCAAAAATGGCTCTTTAGGGAACCAAAAATTGTTCTAAAGACCCTTATAACGGGGACATCTTTATAAGTGCACGGTAAAGAGTTGGTTAAAAAAAAAACGACAGTCACACTTGGACTTGTAATAGAGTAAAAGGGATAGTTTTATTTGTTTGTTTGGGTTTTTTTTCAGCAGTTGTGTGTGTGTGTGTGTTCTGAAGAATATACACTATATATATATATATATATATATATATATATATCACAGTTCTGTATATCACAGCTTCTTCTCACTGAAGATGAGCTTCTGTTCTCTCATCTTCTGATTTTTTTTCCTCCTGGCTGCAGGTCTTAGCACGGACTGTTACAGGCGTGTGTTTATGTAGCAGCAGCAGGCACAGTACCAGCTCTCTGATAACACGGCAGCGTTCGGCTTTCTCCGCTCTCCTCCCTCCTTAATCGCTATCTCTCCATTTTGCTCTCCTCCTCTTTCTTTCCCTTTAGTCCCACCAACACCCTGTTTTTTTATTTGATTTTATACACACACCCTCAAGCTCTCTTTGTCACATATTTCCCATCTCGGATTTGTCAACGTTCCTACAAGCTTATTTATTTATTTATTCATTTACTTACTTACTTACTTACTTATTTACTTATTTACTTATTTACTTACTTCTTTCAGAGAATTGATAACGTTGGCCATTGTGCTTTTACTCCTGCACTATTTACAATTATAAATAACATTAGTCCTTGGTGTTAATGATTTTTGATTAGATTAGATTTACTTTGTGTATTAAAAAATAAGGAAAAAGAAAGGAAGAAAGAAAGAAAAAAAAAAAGAGAAAAAGTCATGCTAATAAGTGTATTCATCGGCAATAACCTTAATGAATCCCCAACGTGTAAATCATGTCACGGAAAATTCATTGTACCTTCTTTCCCCACCGCGTGCGCCACCGTAGATCAAAGTGCAGCGGGGAAAATGGCGGGTGGGTGAGCGGGGGGATGATTTAGCCCTTTTGAAAGCAGATATTTTAAAATTACAGGGCATTTTTGTGTTTGATAAACGGCAAAGAAAGGATGGAAAGGGTGGAAGGGGGAGGTGTGAGGTCACACTTTCGAAGGTAGAGGCAGGTAGAAGGCGTCAGAAAAAAAAGTAAAAAGAAAGAAAAAGCGTCCACTCCGAGCTGACACACACGGAGGGAAGAAGGAAAAAAAAAAAAAAAAAAGAAAAGAAAAAAACAGACAGAGCTACTTTTCATATCACACCGGCAGCCTAAGGTTTCTAATTAGCGTGCCATTTCATATGACTGTAGACATTTCAAAGGGCTGCTTTGTGCTCCCCCGTTACAAAATGTCTCTCTGGTGCGTTTGAAGTCGACCCGATGTAAGTGCGGGCAATTAAAAAGGGAAGCTCAGGGTTGGGGAGACACACAAGGTCTGCTTAATTAAAACACAAACAAAGGCACCAAGCTGAGAAAAGAAGAGAAAAAAAATACACTCACGGACGTAGACCGCACACACACACACACACACACAGCATTTGATTAAGATCTAAAGTGCAATGATAAATCAGATACCACGTTAATTGTCGAGTTAAAAAATCAATGCGGAGGCCACGCATGCCTGTAAGTTCACATGAATAGGGACGAGGGCCAGATAAAGGATGACACGAGGATGAAAAGCCACGGCTGCCTGCCTGGCCTTGCTATTTCTCCTCCCGACTGCACGCCATTCAGACCGCTGCCGATGGAAACGCTCTGCGTTCGGCTCATTGTTCGTCTCTATTGTCCAGCAGTTTCTGAAATAAAAGTTTGCTTTTGATATTTCTCAGATTAAAAAAAACAAGTAACATATGTCTGTGTCTGAAGGGGAAAAAAACGTACTTGCCGTTCTTTTATGCCTTTGCGAAAAACTCCTGCATTTGTAGGAGGAATATATATATATATTGATAATTGGGTGGAGTTTCAGGGTTGAACCCCCTTGAAATATTTTAGGCCAATTCCAAATGTGTTTTGGAATTTTTGTGCAGGAAAATTTTTGCGCTTTAACGCTATAAGGTCAAAGAAGATACAATTCCTCCATATGAGCATTATTGGTTAATAAGCATTAACCAATCAGGATCTTGCATTTATCCTATTTTATCCTAAAAAAGAAAGGTTTTATCAGATAAAATGTCATTTTACCTATATTACTAGCATTTAATCATTTTCACTGTAAATGTAATGAAGTTTTTTTTTTTTTCCTCTCAATTTGGTCACTTGCTAATTCCCCCACTAGCTAACTCTGCCCTTTTTCCAAGACGTGTGAAGCCGTTTTCTTTTTGAACTGCTGCACGTGCTGCATCACAGGGCAGTGTAACGCACTCGGAGGAAAGCACTATCCGCCCTCTTCCGCATACATGAGCTCACAGACACCCACGATTGGCTAGTGTCACTGTGATTGACAGGAGAGAGTGTGTATGCCCCTCCTTGCAAACCCCCCCCCCCCCCCCCACACACACACACACACACATACACACACACACACAAGTAGGCTGAACACTTTTCTTTTGCAACACTTGAAACTCCTTAAATGGTTAAATAACCATTCAATGGTTCAATCCATCACCACTCCCACTACTGTCTGGCACCATCTATATATATATTCACATTTTTTGGTGCCCTATGAACCTGTTGAGTGTTCGCTGGAGTGATAAGCTGGATTTGCTCAAGATGTGTCTGGACTTGCTCTGTCTATCTCAACAAAATGATCACACCAGGACATTTTTCTGGACTTCTATCTCGTCACATGCCATCTGAAGTTCAATCTAACTGCAAGTTTAGCTGATCTCTGGTACTATAATTCGATCAACAGAAAGCTAGCACTGACACGCTAGGTGTGCTAACATTCATGATCACTTGAGCATCAGATTTTTGTTTATAGAGCTGATTCTTCTCATGTGTTTCCAATTTTCTCAGCTCTAGTCGTTGCAAAGCATCCTGTTCGCTATCCAGATGGAATAATAAGTGAAGAATAAACACTCTATAAATAACCAGGCGGCGTGACGAAGTTGTGCTGTTTATAGTTACGTGTAACATTAGCTTAAGTCAGTTCCTGTTCTCACTTAGAGTGCATTATAGCAGCTATAAACAGTCATTCCCTCACCAGCCCCTCTTTTTTTTCTCTCTTGAAGTTAATAAGATAAAAGAAAACGCGGCTTGTTACCGAGAAACCGCAAAGAAGCGTAAACTCCTCTGTCCTGAAGATGTCGGAAAACTTACATGTACAGCTTTACCTCTGACTGTTACAAAGCACTGACACTGGAGACTCCTTCCATAAATGTTAAATAAACGTCTCCTCACAAAATATCAACACGTTGATTTTTTAATTATTGTCTATGGAGCGCCTGCCGTACAAGTCCCTGTGAATGAGCTGTTACTATAGAAACGATAACATATTAGAACGAGCGCATTAACGTATATAAATAAATCTGTGATTTGCTGCTGTATATAGAAAATGAATCAACACCTTCTGACCAATCACAATCCAGAATTCTAAAAGAACAGCTAAATCTAGCTGAAGATAAAGATGTTCCTTAGAGCGGGGAGGAATCTCCAGACACCAGACACCAGACACTGAGCCTCCACTTGTGCGCCTTCTGAAGCATCTCAGAGGGTCGGAGCACGGGGCCAGGTCTGGCACGTGAAGCGATTGTGGATGGCTTTTTTTTTTTTCTCTTGAGCAATGTGTTTGTTTTCATCCTGAGCTTAGCTGTCAGTCAGGAGGAACGGTGAGGAGCGGAGTCGAGATCTGCTGAACAAAACCACAGAGCAGGAGAGGCAAGCTGTCTGGAGCGAGGCCAAGCCACAGCGCAGCCCAGAGAGAACCGAGCACACGGATCACCAGCTACAAATACACACTCCATACACCCGAGTTCAGCGTGTCAGGACGGAGAGAAGAGCGGCTGGCTTTGATGGATTAGTTTCACTTTTAAAACGTAGCATTTGTTTTCTCATTAATCATGTTAAACATTCGTGACAGCCTGTTGCTACTATTGAGAACAGAAATTTGACCCATAAGGTTTAAAAATGTGAACACAAACATGTCGCTGAATGAGCAGGATTCTGATTGGTGTAGGGACTGAAAAACACAACGTCTGATTGGTCAAAAAGATTTGATTACATTCTATGGGCCTGCTGTTTACAGTACAACTAACTTACCATCAAAATGTAATATTGGATAAATACAAATACAAAACTTTTTTCTATAATAATAATAATAATAATAATAATAATAATGTGTTCCATTTATATAGTGCCTTTCTAACACTCAAGGCTGCTGTAAAAAAAAAAAAGGTAAAAAAAAATAAATTTAAAATAAAATTACAAGGGGAGATGAAGTGGACTACTCGTGTAGTCCTTTTTTTATGCACATAAAGTGTAAATTTCAGCTTTCGGTGAAGTGCTTGTTTATAATCCAAACAAAATAACAAAAAAAAATCTTTTACACTGCTAAACTGCGAAGCTAAGATTCATTTCGTAATCATGATTTTTTTTCTCGCCTGAAAATCAAGACACAATTTAACGTAAATCTCTACAACAAATAGTTCTTACGTTAAGAAATATGTTTTATACTTATGACTTTAACCTAAGCCATTTCCACATTTAGAACAATATTTATGAGATATTCATGTTTTTGAGAACTTGTTTCTGAAATCTAAATGTTGAAACACTGCCGTTTTCACGGCTCTCACTACACTGCTGTTCAGAATGGTAGCTAATGCTAGCTAGGTAGCTAACACGAGCTAAGCTGACGGGATTTCTCAGGAGTATTGTACACAAAAGTAAAATAAAAACAATAAGTCAGTAACGTGCTTAGTCTGTAACGTGCTTGTTTTATTGGGCGAAGTGTCAGGTGAAGAAACATCCGTCGTTACTCAGGCATTGTTCCTGATAGAGAAATAACAGACAGGGAGAGAGAGGAGGGGAAAAAAATCACCTCCACCCATCACCCACTGTAAAATATTCTTCCATTCGCCCGATTCAGAAGTGCCACGCTTTGCATTTTCTCAATAGGCGAACTGTTTGGCCTTATGTACCCAAGTGAAATATGAGCTACAGTAAATTATTATTCTTTGGGCCACATTTGCGAGATGAATGCCGGCCTAGCCGTGCTCCGTTGCTCTCCTAATGAATTGAGGGATTTAGCTTGTGGTGTTGGGGTGGCAGAAAGGCGCACCTTGTTTTCTGCCTTGCCTGCTTCTCTGACACAGTGTTACTGAAAACCCTTGCAAACAGGAGAGGAAACACACACACACACACACACACACTCACGCAGACTGCTCTGGCCAAAGGAAAATCACCCCCATGGACTCCGGACTGCCAGACACATGCTTAAGCGTTCTTACTGGGCAAATATTTTCATTTATTAAGCACATCCAAAAAGCTTCCGTGCACAGTGTCTGGCCTGCGCTCTTATTTCTCCGAGGCGGTGAAACTCTAGCACTTAATAATTCACACATTAGAAGTGCATCTTTGTGCAATGTTCTCTTTCAACCCGGTGTTTAGGACACCGTTGTTTGAGCCTTAAAGTAGCTTATATTTACATATTTATACCACAGGGGTGTCGAAGTCCGTATTCTGATTGGTCAGAATCTTTCTGTGAATCCCAGGTTTATATTAATGTCCTCGTTTAATACGTTATCATTTCTGTAGTAACAGCTCATTCACAGGGATTTGTAAGGCAGGACGCTCGACTAATAAAAAACAAATTAAAAACGTAAGTAAATGTTGATAAGGTGACTTTTCTTTAAAGGAGATGTTTATTATTTAACATTTACGGAAGGAGTCTCCAATGTCAGTGCTTTGTAACAGTCAGAGGTGAAGCTGTTAAATTTTGTGACATCTTCAGGACAGAAGAGTTTACGCTTTGTGGTTCTTGTGTGTCTTATTAACTTCATGAGAGAGAAAAGAAGAGAAAAATATCATGTTATTCTTTAATAATAATAATAATAATAATAATGCAATAAAAGGCATAGAACACTTAAGGACTTTGGAGTGGTATCAGTAACCCCGCTTTATCAATTATAAATATATAAATTATCAATTACTGTCGCTCATTATTTTACTATAACAGTGTTATTTGCTTAAGACAGAGACCCGAGGGGGGGAAAAAAATGATCCCATCCACACACTCAGATCCCATGATTACAAACACCAAGGTCACAAATGTCCTCCTTCTTCAACTCCTACATTGCCGTGAAACCTTAGACGCAAGCCGTCTAGTCTTAACACAAATCCTTTGTGACTGAAGTACTTAACTATCAGCAGAGGCAATCAGATCAAATCACATGAGCGATTCTTCCAGTCAGTGTCGAGGTTTTTTTTTTATTTAGCAAGGCCTTGAATTGGGGCCAGGTTTGGGACTAGCTCTGTGATAAAAGCAGGAAGATGTCAAGGCATCGCCGTATGAGCTGAATTAGCAATTTTTTAAAAGTGGCCCACATGCTCACGCTCAAGGCTTCTCTCCGCTGGCCAAGTCCAAGCACCAAAACATGACATTGAGTATGGATTTGTCTCATCAGCTTGGTTCAGGATAAGTGCTAAGTCAGTGAAGCCTTTGTATTGGATTCTAGCGCTAGCTTAATTATCAGCAGGAAATAAAAACGCTACATGAAGGGCACCTCGCTTTAAGAGCTAATTAGTCAAATTTTGGAGAACTGAACACATGTGGGATCATTCCATACATACCTCGTGCTAACCCCTCCCATGTCCTCAGCTCACAAATGCATAATAAACAAGGACATTCACACATTTACCCAAATCATGCTAGCTAGCAGAGAGCCTTATTTGCATTGGCAAGCACAGTTAATTGCGCTTAAGTGCTTAAGGCTACACTGTCTTCTTTGTCGCTAGTTCAACAAGACTTTCGCCCTCTGTCAAGCTCCGGCAAGGCTGTTACCTTTCATGCTGCATTTAAGCGTAGCTCTCTGAAATGTTTTTTTTTTTTTTTTCTGAATTGATGGCTTGCACGGGCCATATGCTGACATGTGGTAGCACGTCCATGCTCGAGCTTGTTAATGAAGTTTTATTGGCAGGATTAGCAAGGTTTTATATCATCGCGTAGGGGCTGCCAGCCAGGTAAAACAGCTGTCGCTCGTATTGTTTCAATTCAAGGGGAAAGGAAAGCACTTTTAGGGCCATATCACTCAAAACAGCATGAGAGTGTGTGTATGTCCTGGAAATCCTTTTTTTTTTTTTAATTCTGGGCAATTTTATGATTGTTTAGATTCTGTTGTAATATTCCCTACATATCACAAATTGCAAACGGTATCAGATAAGCATTAAAAAAGAAGTTTGAAAATGCAGTGAAGACGATAAGACAGAGAGTCATTCGATATGTATGCTCTAAATCAGCCTTTAAGCTCATTCACCTTGACTTGCACAGCGGACGCTCCACATAAACGGATTAAAAATGTGTGCACTTGTAGATACGGTGAAGTTTTCTGTAAGATTTAACAGTTATGGAAGGAGTCTCCAGTGTCAGTGCTTTATAACAGTCAGCTGTAACTTTACATTTTCTGACATCTTCAGGACAGAGGAGTTTATGCTTTGTGATTTCTTGGTAACAAAACAAGCCTGTGAACGTGAACTCAAAATGCACACCGCTCAGTGTATTTTGCTTCGGGCTTCTCATGTGGAAGAACACCAGTGCTGAGCCTCCAGCCACGTCAGGCATGTCAGCTATGTGCAGTGTACGTCCGGACTCGGCCCCGGCACAATCGCTGCTTTTTACAGGCCTCCTAATTTACTTAGGATGGACTCGCAGCATATGGGGAGCATCCACAATGGCTGACTGACAGAGAGACAAAGGAATTCCAGTGCTGGGACGTTTTGGGGAGGAAAAAAAAGTCATTCACATTTAGTCATAATGGCTCAGCTGTCCTAACCAAAGACTGGGAAGAGAATAGGGAGCCTTGTGATTCTTTTTTACATCCTTTTTTTCCTCTTCGTTCTTTCTTTTCTTGTGTGTGTGCTCGAAGCTTTTATCTTTGTCATTCACTTGGGACCGTTCAACGTTACAAGCTGCCTTCTCTTTCCCTGCTGCAGGACTTGGAACTCAAATTAGGGCCCGCTTGATTAGAAAAGGAAAAGAGAGGGGGAGGCTCGAGTTGAGAGAATAGCTGTTGGACAGAACAAATCGCACCCATACAAAGTGTCTTTTATCCTTTAGGTCCTCTTTTTGCTGGATCCCCCCCCCCCTTGTTCAGTTGTTCACTGGGGTCTCTGTTGCTTTGGTTCTCTGTCCGTCATTCATCGTGTAGACATGTCTTCTGGTCTGGGGTTGGTGAAAAGTAAGGGTGGGATCCTTGAATAGGTATCTGTGCCCCGGACATTCTCACAGGACTTTAACTTATCCATACATACTTATCCATACATTCTTGCTCTGTAATTCTCAGCCCTCGTGGGCATTGGTATGTTTTTACTCAGCTGCCCCTTTAACCTGTCACAAAGCATTACTCGAGTTCTAGAAACATGCCGTCTTTAAAAGCGAGGAGGCTTCCTGACCAGACTGTCTCCTTCCAGGAAAGATGATGAGAGGAGACACCTTTACAAGAGAGTCTAGACCCACTGCTGTTAAAGAGCTGCGCAATACGCATGGCTGGCCTCTTTGTCAGCAGATGCAGTCTCTGTCCTCCGCATGCTGCCCTGTCCAATAAAACATGTGCTGGCATTTTAAAAGTGATCCATAATCTGGAGCAGGAAGAAAAGGACTCGGACACAGGGAAACAAAAACATATGGTGGGCCATATGCTTAATTATTAAAAGGTAGACACGTAAACAGTGTAGTTTAGCCAGTATATGGGATTTTGCTGTATGGGTGTTTTGCTGTTTCTTTCCATTCCAATTGCCTTCCAAACACCATCTTGACAAAATAGTTACTTGGACATAACTCTCAAGCTTTCAGGAATACGTTCCCCAAACTAGGCCTTTTAGAAGTTTGAGAAAGGAGGACAGGATGAGAGCAGAATGGGGAGACAGTAGAAAGGCGGACAGTTGCTATTATGGTGGTGTAGGAGCAGAGGGAAGAGGAGGGGGATGGCCTCAGTCCTGTACAATTGAGAAGAGACTGAGAAACAATGTGAGCTCTGTTGGTATGCTTCTAGTGTTTGGGCAAAGCAGCGTTCCCCAACTCACGGCCCCTGCACCGAACCCTTTCGAGCGCATCTCTCTCTCTCTCCCTCTCTTTCTCTCTCTGTCTCTTTTTTGTCTCTGTATTTCTTGACATGTCCTCGACAATGAACACCTGTAACACATGTGTGGTCATAGTCTTACATGTGTACAGAAACATGCACAGGCCTCACATCAGTCAACATCAGTCAAGCAACCGATACTCGTTCAGAACTCGAGAATTTGATTCTAAACGGAAAGGCAGTGATGACAGGAAAAATATTGACTCAATCATCGAGCAAGTGCACATGCTACCTGAATTAGGAAGTAAGATTTATTTATAAGGCAGATTTAAAACAACTTGCATTGACCAAAGTGCTGTACATTAAATAAGATGGGTACGTGAAATAAAATGAAATATAAAACATAAAACAGCCAGTTAAACATATAGCAACACAGAATAATAAATTGCAGCAAAAGTGCAAGACTATCACCTGTTCACCCTGAATAAATGGCAACATGTACAGGTAGAGTTAAAGACGAGATCTCAGTTCCAAATGGAGGGGTCTAGTAGCAGTTAGTAAGCTGTTTCAGAATCTAGGGGTGTAAAGGCAACTCCCCGTTCACCCCTCATTTTTACAGCCAACAGATTTTGTGAGGAAGACCTCAAGGTGATAGTAACTCCACAATATAAAGAGAGGCCAGAGCATTAAGTACTTCACAAACAAATAAGAGCACTTTCAACTGAACTCTAAAGTGAACTGGGAGCCAATGAAGTGAAGCAAGGAGTGGTGTAATGTGCTAAGACGTTGCTACCTGGATCTATTATTCATGTGCATGCAGGTATGCACACAGTTCTGTATACAGATTGAAAAGATAGCACACACAAGGACATTCAAATTAGCATGTCTTCCATGTTGCATGTGTCAGAGAGCATCAGGGGGCCAAGCACTGGATGATAATCATCAATGTTTTTACATTGATCACCATTTTAAGTGATTGCTGTGGATAGTCTGGTTAAAAATAGTCATTTTAGTGTGGACAGAAAGTCAAAATAGAAATGTGTTTACAAATAAAGCCTGAGAGCCATCGTGGGCAGGAATTGAGCAGGAACTCTGTGACGTGAGCAGATGTTTAGTTCCAATTCTCCATTCTCATCCCGACTCCTCCTCTGAAAGCTTCCTGACGGAGAATGGTATAGGGTTATGCTCTTTGACATCTTCTTGTCTACATGTGGACACCGCCGACAAAGAATGTGTGTGTGTGTATTGGGTGTGCAGTAGCCTTTCCAAACAGCAGCACGCTGCTAAATGCAGCCCTTCATGGCTCGAGCCAAAGGTTAATAAAATCGGTGTCCGAATGTATCAATTTTACAGATAAGCCATTCACGACAAGTGCACCGAGCTGAATAAGAAGTTGATTCAGGGCCATCGAAAAAACCACACACGGCAGCTATGAATGGACGCTTTTTAGGGGGCTTTCTCCTTTTTTTTTCAGAGTGAGGATAAATGGAGAATTGCTGCTTCTCTCTCTCTCTCTCTCTCTCTCTCTCTCTCTCTTTCTCTCCGTTGCAGTGCCGGCTTGAATTCTGCCAGAGCGCACCTCTGAATGGGGGGCTGGAGGTTGACAGGCCCTATTAAGACAAATGGCCTTCCTCATCGGAGAGATAAAATAAATCAGGTGTTTAGTCAAATTAAAATAGTTGAACCGGAGCGAGGCCCCAGGGGGACCATGGGGAGAAACTCAACACAGATGTGGACGATGAAATACAGGAAGACACCCAGGAAATAATTTAAGGAGCGAGCTGTACTGTACTATACCGTAAACCCCTCCTCCTCTTCCAACTCGTCGTCCAGCATTTCTCTCAGTCTCCCTCGTATCTTTCTTAAATGTGCAGAAACAGCAGCATGTCACCCTTGAAGAGAAAAAAAAGAGCAAGGAGGACAGCGAGAGCTCGCTACTAGAAAGTGAGTTACTGTCCAGCCTCTCACGAGCAATTACGGTCCATGTGTAAGTCAATGAATGGATCACTTAGCATTGATTAGATAGAGGTGCAGCAGGACTGCCTCGGCTCTCTCACACACAAATAAAGACGGACTTGGTGAAGATGCCTGTCCCCCCCCACACACACTCAAATACACATAGACTTGACTTTTTCTGTGATTGTAATGATGCTCAGTAATGAGACTGTGTTTGATGTCGGTGTGTGAGAGAGAAATAATGAGACAATGCTGAGGTGACAGTGACCCTGTTAGGGAGAAACTCAGGAAAAGTGTTTGTGTCTGAAGCTTCCTTAATGAGAATGGAGAGCAGTCATTAAATTGGCCTTGCGGCACATCTACACAAACACAAACACACACATACGCTTGCTTAGCATTGTCTGCCACTAATCAGCCACCTTCACTCATCTTACACCATCATTCCTTCTCTAACAGGAGCTATTGTGGTTTTTGCTCGATATCATCAAGGAGCAAGAACTTTAATGAGCCTGTCCTCACATCTAGTCTCACCTCTGGGCTATAGCACTCAAGCAGTAATAAAATATTCCAGCAAACTGCTTGTTTCCCCAAAGACGTACATTCAGAATTAGCAGGATACCAACAAAACTCCAGTCTTGATTTGTTTCTTTTTTGTAGTCTCATAGTGTTTCTTTGAAGTGCTTCAAACAGCACTTTATTTTCAATCCGTATGTTTCATTGCATTTACATCATTGTTCCTGCGCAAGCGTGGATTTGAAAAGCATGCTGTCAGCCAATAAACATTGTTAGCCATCATTTATCACCACTTTTCACTGGAAAATATAGTCATTGACTCAGTTTACTTTCTTAGAAATGTACATGACACACCAGGACTCATACTTCCAAACCCTACTTAAACTAAGGGGGCCAATAGTAATGATTCTCTTCAATTATGATAATACCTCCATCTCCGTCTCGCAAACTCCTAATTACCTTTAGATTCTTCTCAAAGAACAAGAGTTCTTTAGATTTATTTGATCAGCTTTGACACTCAAGATTATTTTAGATTTAAAAAAAAAAAATGGTGATAAGGAAGCGAGATGGAACAATGCGATTATGTAAAAACAAAAGGTAAAAGCTGGAGAGTCTGAGATGGTCAGAATCTGGTGCCTCTCTGTTCATCTCTCGGTGTAAACACACTGATCTCAGAAGCTCCTTGAGAAGGATAATAAAATAAGATACACAGCAGATGCTTTGTTATATCTTCACAAAGCCTTCACAAAGGCTGGGGTTTGCTTTAAGTAAAGAATACAATGGCCGGGTGTCAAAAACAGGCTTGATTGGACTTCTTTCTCCAGAAAGGCATGCTGTGGTCTGTAGAGAAGGTGGAATATCTTCTTAGTGAATTGAGCAAAAAAGGAATTGAGAGGCATGACTACAACTCATAAGCGAGTACCTTCACCTGAAGGGGTTCAAGAAAGAATATAGCATAAATGCACCTATTGTCTAAAATTCTGCAAAAAAAAAAAAAACCCACAAACATTTGACCTGTGGTTTGGAAGGAATTTTCAGGGTGAAATTAAATGTCAAACGAGCCCAGAGTCAATCTTGCGTGCAGACTGGAATACTCTTCCTGAGCATCTGCATCTCTAATTTCCTTCTACCTTCATTCTTTTACTTCTGGAAGCCTCTTGAGTTAATTTGACCACAGGCTCGTCTCTTCTGGTTTCACACTGCCGTGAGAGTTCTAGCATGGAATTAAGCCTGTGTGTATGGACATGCTGTATGTGAGTCTGCTCATGAGTGCGAGTCTGAGTGACCGCTGGTGTCTTGTTTCGGTGTCCAGGTACTCCAGAAAGTCTGGCTGAGAAAGAGAGGCAGCTTTCGACGATGATCACGCAGCTGATCAGCCTGAGAGAGCAGCTCCTGGCTGCCCACGATGAGCAGAAGAAGCTGGCGGCCTCGCAGATGGAGAAGCAGCGGCAGCAAATGGAGCTGGCTCGACAGCAGCAAGAACAAGTGAGCTCTCTCCCTCTCTTTCCGTCTCTCTTTTCCTGCCTCTTTTTCATCTCTGACCTCTGATCTGTACATCCTGTGCCAGACCTTCTCCCATCTCTATGTCTTAAACTTGAGTTTCATCCTTTTAAATTTAACACCTTTTCACGACATTATTCGCCACGCAGCGGTAATTTATTGTGAACCGTCCTCATTCAGTCGGCGAGTCAATTCAGAAATATCTGAGAGTAAAAATGTAATTACTTTCCTTTTCAAAGAAAGGAAGAAATCAAATTAATATAATATTATTCTGTCCTAATGCTGAATGTATATGACCTTGTGCATGGCTCTCGCCTCAGATTTCACTCAGCATATGAGGAAGAATAAGCAATTTACTTCTGGTTTATAATTTATGGGATTTATAGTACATTTTTCATTTTTTAAAAAAGCAGAAGCTCTAAGACATCCCTATTAGATCAATCTCAGCATGAAATCAGAGGCACAAATCAGGCAAATGAGGCATATTAAAGAAATCAGCAGATTAACACAGCTCATGAACTGCTTTAATGACAGAGGCAGCGTCAAGGGAAAGGATCCGTTCCCAACTCTTTAATTTTTTTTCATAATAATTAGCCCACAGAAATCCTATTCAATACATTACATAGATTAATAGGCATATCTCGATGTCAAATCGTCTGCCTGCGCTTCGGATAGATAGATGGCCTCATCTCGGATAGATGTGTCGGAAGATTCAGACGGTACTTAAAGTTTATGGGAATCGGGAGCCGCATTGTATGCTCCTGTGATTTTGGTATATTGGGATTATATTTACTGTCACTCTGGCGTGTACCAGGATGTTTTCTTTTCATTAAGGGGGGGAAGAAAATGGCAGTTATGGGCGGAGGGATGGGAGATGAGTAGAGAGAGAAATGGAGAGAGAGATATAGAGAGAGAGGTAGAGAGGGAGGGAGGAGGCTACCCGCCCGAAGTTAGAATGTCATTTAGCCATCCAGACACGACACAGTAATTAACTGTTGACACTCGTGAAGGAGCCGGCACAAATTAATCCTGACACATTTGCAGACGAGTGATATCTTACAGTGAACACTTTGTAATTATATTTGAAAATGAAAATTAAATGACACTTAAAACTAGGCTGTCAGGCTCAGCGAGGCGCGGTGGCTCATGGGGAGTTCAGAGGGGGGAAAAGAGGGGCAGAGGGAGGGAGGGAGAAAAGAAGTGATACCTTGGGGGACTGTGGGTGCTCTGATAAGCCCCGCCCACTCACAGAGCCAAGCCAGCCACGCCTCCGCTGCATAAACACGCCAGTCACGTCGCTCCCTCTTATGATAAACTGTTACACACAGTGTTAGGTCTAAGCCTCGAGCTTACGGCTTGACAATACCTGTTTAGTATCAGATTGTTTGTGATACGAAATATCTGTCATTTACCAGCGGTAGATCTTTAGCTACAGTTTTCTTTTCTGCTTGATTAATGGTGGTGTCCTCCAACATAAACAAAGTGCTAGTGCTAGAAAAGTGTGGTAGAATTTCAGCAGAGCTTCTACACCACTTTTATTTCTACGCAATTCTCGAGTCCTAAGCCTTGCATGGCGTATTAGTGTATTTTGCACTTCTAAGCCAGGCTTGAGATCACGTCTAGGAAATGTAGTCAACAGAAATCACACACCTGACTGATCGACATGGCAGGTATTAATGTGATTCAGATTAAAATGTAAAGAACCCAACAGTTTTTTGTTTTTTTTTAAAGAACTGTTGCTTTGTTCATTTGGACCCACCGCATTATCTGAAACTTAGTAATTTGACTTTGATGAAGGCTTTAAGCTCCGCCCACTTTGCAGTCATGCAATACCATGTCATGCTGTATATTCCTGAAAAGCTTGTTTCCTGATACATATATCAGTTACTGATCAGTGTATCATATACATATCAGTTTCCTTTATAAACCTTATAAACTACATTAACTTGAGTGAAAACAAAATTTGTATTTTCTACCAGAAATCTCGGTTTCTGGATGATGTGCTTTCATAAAATGCAGAATGTTCATTCCTATCTGTGATTACCAGGATATTATAGAGGAATTTCTCAAAATGTTTAAACAATAAAGGAATGATTTTCCAGCAAACACTTTTTGTCACTTCACAGTGAAATAAACATTTTAATTCTAACATCATCCAAAGACTAGATTTTTTTTTTTTAAAAATTAGATTTAGCTCTATGCAAATTTAAATGTTACAATACAATACAAACATTACTGTAAGAATATGAGCAATCAGCTGGCAAAGATTAATTACGTCAGGTTTTTTTTTTTTTTTTTTACCTGTAGTGCCTCGCCTTAAGGAAGAAATTAAATGTACTGAATTAGATCAGACTGTTTGAGGCTTAAAGATGCCACGGTGTCACAGCCGATCGTTCGGGATTGTGCTTTGCGAGAGCAATAATCGAGAAATGCTTGTGCTCCACAGATCGCCAGACAGCAGCAGCAACTTCTTCAGCAGCAGCACAAAATCAATCTCCTTCAGCAGCAGATTCAGGTCAGTGTGTTTCCTTTTCAGCTTTTTCTGTGTGTGTATGTGTGTGTGTGTGTGTGTGTGCGTGTGTTTATACATGTACAATATCATAGACGTGTATCTGTGACTTATATCCAAGTGTTTCAAGAATTACGCTAAAGTAGGCCTCTGGTGTCAGATCTCGTCTACTCTCTGTCCTTCATCGTAACACTCGTCAGTAATTAGGCGCTAGCAGCCGAGCTGGTTGCATAAATAACGGCTAATAATTAGCACTTGCCAATTAACAAAGAAAATGACAGGAAGAGAAAGAGTGTGGCGGAGCTGAATAACACCTAGCTGTGTTTGTTGTTTGCTTGCTTTTTTTTTTTTTTTTGCTGAACATACCCTAAGGCTTCGTAAATACCTCAGAAATGCACAGCCGTGTGACAAAAACTCCTGAAAGCACCTACTGCTTTTTCTCTTCTTCTACACCGAGTGCCTATTTTTATATCATTTTACAAATCATATAGAACTGAAGCGCTGAATGATACGTACGCACCTTAAAGGAATACTCCAACCCTTTTTACTCTAATCTCCATTGTATGCATGGTATCTGTGGTGTGTGTGTATGTGTGAAGAAGAATTTCCACACGATTTCCTGTGCTGAACAGAGATGAACAGAAAAACTCTAAACTCACAATAGTGTAAGTCTAAGGGCAGATGATTAGATTTTGGCAATAAATGGATAAATTACATGACTATAAAACACAAATTTGCAGCCTGCAGCCGTTCCAGATGAGACAGACGCGAGAGAAAATCCTCCCAAAACTGTTCTTATAGACTTTTATCCAACTTTCCAATAGTAAAAAGTGAGTTTTTTGTTATATCTCTACACCATCAGAGACACACAACGCAACTCCAGCGGGAATAGTGTACACAGCTACAAATTCACCTCTCTGAGTAAAAGTAGGTCCATCTCTGATACATACAGCTTTAAATTCACAAAGTTTCACGTAAACATTTATGGTAATTTAAATTTAACAGCTGCCACCTAGACTTCCATTTTGAGCAAGTCAAAATTCTTGCTTGTGGTAATCACACACACACACACACACACACACACACAATAGAGAAGTGTAATAATATCAGTTGTAATTATTAGGTGTATTAAATAAGTATTGAGCTTAAAGTATTTACACAACCAGCAGTTATGGAGATATGGAGAGGATAAGAAGAAGAACAAGAGTGCC
>CM075013.1:1171509-1224009 GCA_037576675.1 Pangasius sanitwongsei | reverse complement strand
TCCATGGCAGTTCCACTCGTTTTATTCGTTTAATTTCCCCCTTTAGCGGTGACGTATTCAGATCCGGAGTTTGAGCCGGCGTGGACTCTGCAGTAATTATAGAGGACTGAACGGCTGGATGACGGCGAGCGTAAGCAACATGAGCAGCAGGCTATGAAATGACTTAATAAAACGGCGCTGAAAGCTGTTGCCCAAACACTTGTTTCCCAGGAATATGTGATTAATCATCTCCAAAAGTTCCATTTCTCTTATTATTCGAAGTATTTATTATTTATTTCTTTTTTTATTATCGCTCGGCTGCTGCATTGGAGCTTATAAAGTACTCCCTCGATTGATTTGTTATGTCCAAGCCATTTTGTTGAGGAGATATATTTATTTTATTCTTTACCCACACCGCCGGTGAGCTCTGGAATCTGATTGGTCAGAAGGTGTTGATTCATTTTCTGGAGCAGCAGCTCTGATAAGAGTTATCGTTTCTCTAGTTACAGCTCAGACGTCAGACTATGATGCGTCGTTCTGTAATAAATAAAAAAACCTGTAATTGTTGGCAAATCGCTGCGGTGTAAGAGGAATAAAACACACGAGGACGTGCTGTTATGAGTCACTCTGTGTGATTTATTTGTTCATTAATTCTCTTTATGTGTAAGTACACAAGCTCACAAGCTCACAAGCTCACAAGCTTTATGTCAGTAGTTTCAAAGTACAATAAAAATGAGCGAAATTACAGATTTTCAGAAATTTGTGGCTCTGTTTTCATCGTACGTTTCTCGTTAAAACTGCGCTAGGGTTAGCGTCATCTGTTAGCGCAGACTGTGTGTCCAAGAGGTGTTTTTGTTTTTAATTTTAAAAAAAAAACTTAATGATTAGAAATGCAAATCTAAATGTAAGAGTTCCTGTTGCTATAATGGGATCAGGTTCAGGTACTATAGGTCTATGTGGGAATGTAGTATGTACATCTGTGTGTGTGTGTGTGTGTGTGTGTGTGTGTGTGTGTGTGCAGCTGCTCACCCCAGCTGCGTTAGTCTCAGGTTGATTTAGACTTCAAGCCCAGAGTCTCTGACTGGCACAGAGCCAGACATTCCTGCACGCCGGGGCTGGTACGGTGCGATCCGAGGCGAGGCGACACGCGCACAAAGAGCACACACACACACTCACACACACCAACACACACACACAGGTGGAGAGCCTTGCCTCATATGCATGTATTCACACATCACACACACACACACCCTTAGCACAGAAGAAGAAGGATATCCCAGACGTCGGGCTGGATCTTATCTTCATGAGCTGTAGCCTTGAATCCCACCATCATAGCACCTGTCTCTCACACACACACACACACACACACACACACACACACACACACACAGTAGGGTTATCGGTGATGACTTCTCGCTCAGATGTGGACAGAGACGCCGTTTGTTCAGCTCTTGTGTTTTACACACACTTCTACTTTATCTCAGTCGGCTTATTGGACTCTCTCTGAACTGAGAGCGCTGTTTTATTTGTGTTTTCTGCATTCTGTTGTCTTTCCTCTTCTCCTCCCTCTCTTCTCCTCTTCATTCAACTCGTCCCGTCCACTTTGTGTCACTAATGGTCGCTTTAGTTGAAAACGAAAGATTAAATAATCACGATGAAGATAAATGGTAAAGGACGTTAGTACAACAATTAATTAATTAATTAATTGATGTGACCAGTAAGTATGTAGGGTTATAATAATCATTTAAAAAAACAGCCAAATATTAATGATAAATATAACACTAGTACCTGATATTAGTTGACTGTGTTGTCCACCAGCATTAAAGTAAGTAAATAAACAAACAAATAAGTAAATAAATAAGATGCATCACACAAAGACTTAGACACGTTTTTATTTTTCACGTTTTTTTTCCGCCTGTTCATTTGCATCCACATGATCACGTTATTCACATGATGGCACATACAGTTTCATACTGAAATGCGCGTTCACACGTTTTTCCTTCTCACATCCACACGAGATGTGTGTGAGGTTTTTTTTTCATAACGGAACCCCCCCCCGGCTATAAGTCACCGACCGCTCAGATTCCCCGGATCCCACTTTGAGGATCGTAGCTACATGACGTAAATTATGAGGTCACAGAAACGATGGTTCGTTTTGCGATTTCTGTGTCTGGGTTCGTCTCTGTCCCCGCTGCCCGAGTGCCGAGGAGCGCTGCTAGCGTAGTTCGAGCGGAAATTGTTGTCAGTGCTTACATCAAAGCTGGAAAAGCTTTCCTCTCATGTGGTTTTAAATGGTGTGGGGGAGCAGCAGGGGGCTTCCAAGGGTTAAATGATAATAGCTGCACACACGCGGCCCCCCAGATAAAAGATTCATTTTAATTATACAGAACTAACCACCTCCACGCCGGTGCCAGACAGACTGCAATAAAAATAAAGAGAATCTCAGCAGACCTGTGTGTGTGTGTGTGTGTGTGTGTGTGTGTGTGCACGTGCATGCATGCATTTACCTCTGTCTGTATACAAGTATTGTTAACAGACTGAGGGGCCAGTTGGAGTAGAGGGCCTCCAGGACATGGCTTTGTTCCTGTGAGCTGACAGGCATATGTCTGTGTGTGTGTCTGTGTGTGTGTCTGCGTGTGTGTGTGTGAGGTTGATCTCTCTCATATGTGTGCCATTTCCCCAGGCCTACTGAGAGGCTTCCCTGAGAGAATGGTTTAGTCATGAGAGAGGGGCAGGAAGTCAGAGCAGGGGTCAGACTAAAGGGTTAATCAGAGACAGCTTTCTGCACTCAACACACAAGAAACACACTACAAAAAGAAATACAAGAAATACAACGCGTCCCTCTTCGGTGCTCAGATATAACCAGAATGTACACTGTACCTAAACTGTACACGGAGCTGCAGTGTAACGACTGGTACCGATATTGTGCTCGTTTACTCACACTTATTACAAAAAATGCTCTGATACCAGCATCCGATACCAGGTGATGCTACGCGATGTAAGCCTAGTGTACGCTGTCACGCTAATGCACAGATCCAGCATGAGGAGTTCATCGCTAGCAACACACGACAGCCACCACCGCTGCGCCGAACCCTAGCTCTGCGAGGAAAAAAAATGTCTGCCTATGATTCAAGGTGCGTTAAAATAACAGCTCTTATCCAGTATGTTGTTCTCGTCGATCGGCCGCTATCGGTCGTTGACAACGAGAAATTCTGACGTGATAAAAAACGTGATACAAATCTCATGTAGCATGAACACACACATGAACGCTTTTCACGGTGAACATCAACAGAGCTGTCTAAAATTCTGCAACGTATGATTTAAAGTTGTGTGTTTTTTTTTTTTTTTATACATTCTATAGCTAGCTTGTGTGGATATCCATGGACACACCCACTAGCAACCAACGTAGAGCGATGTTTGGTGGATGTGAGGCGAAAGTAGTAAAGCTGTATCTAATTTTGATGCGATTTGGATGTTTCTACGATACAGTGTTTTGTGTAGCACTCAGTTTCTGTTCGTTAATTCAGTGTTTATTGCTCTATGTCTGTTAATAACTGCCATAAGTCAACTGTTTATTGCTCCATGTTTTACCATCATTTGGGCCTTGATACGATTGTGAGAAATGTAATATTATACAGTAGGAAGTGGACATGTCGAAGACACTCTGTGTTATGTTTTGGTTATAAACACACTGAGACCTGTCATGTCATGTCTTAGGAATTCGTTATAACACGTTATGAATGTGTTTATAGTTCCTTATATAGAAATTGTTACCAATAAATTCCAGTAGAAGAAAGGTGGAAAGGTGGGTTTTGTCCAGGCCCCCCACACACACACACGCACACACGCACGCACACACGCACACACACACACACACACACACACACAATGTTACGGCCCAGTGACAGAATTCACAGAGGGAGTTTAATAAAGAGAAGCCCTGTCCACCGCGGCCCCAAAGAGCCGCCTAATTAAACACCCAGGCCTTTGTGGCCCTCATACGTGTATCTTTTCCTGAGAGAAAAGGATAGTGCGGCTTTTCTTTTCACCGTTTCTGTCCTGGCGGGAAGCGAGGCTCCTGACGGGGTCGCACAATCACGCATTGTTCAGGTAAACGCCGTTTGTGTGAGGTGGCTTCTCTGAGCTGCTAAATTAGCTCCTTGTTTTCATTCTCGGCCTGGCTGAAGATGCTAGAAAAAAGTAGAAAATGCTGCTGAAAGCACTGCTTATTTATTTATTTACTTATTTATTTAGCTGTGGATCGCTTCACTTAACAATCATATCGCTATCCTATTATTCAGCCGCTCTAGATGAAGCTAATTAGCGCAGCTTTGTCTTTAGCCCTGAGCAATTTGGTTTGGCTTTTTAATTCAGTGAACAACGATTAAATGCAGGATTTCATTACTCTCGCTCACTTTTCGCCCAGCGCCGTATAGGCTAGTGCTGAATGATTCTGGGTTTTTTTTGTGTGTTTTTTTTTCTAGATAAATATAGGGGTGGCTAATTGAACAGAGATAACACTCCTAATTTGCCTCTTGTTAGATGTTTTCTGTTGTCTCCCAGCACTCTTGTGATCTCTTATGCTAAAGTCCCTATTCATGCACCGACAATGCTGAAAACAAGCCGCTCTGAAAAAGAATGTGTTGCCAATTAGCATTGTCTGTCAGGCAAATAGAGCGTAATAAGGAAGGAAATGAGTGTGGGAATGTGTGTGAGAGGGAAAGAGATTGCTTTTTTGCCCTGCGTTCTCCTCTCTCTCTCTCTCTCTCTCTCTCTTTTTTTTTTTAAACAAAGTGCACTATGCTAGCTTTTCTCCTAGCAGGATTAGAGCCATAACAGTCTCATCAAATGCACTTGGCTCGAGCCCAGTGCGATGGAGCCTGAACCAGCCTCATCCTCCATTTAGAGAGAGGCTTTAGCTGATGAAGATCCCAGCACGCGAGAGCGGAGATAAAAGAAAGCGGTGACCCGACTCATTAGCCCCCTTTGATTTAATATATTGACACTTGGATACAAATAATTCCATTTAGTGTGCTCGGTTGGAGAGGTTGTGTGGGGGGTGGATTGAGTTGAGGATCAATTTAATTAGTTATGAAATGTGACTTCTTGTCAGGAAGCAGAATAAATGCTGACGTTAAATAAAGTCATGCGCGATTGGAACAATAAAGCTTTCGCAGACCCCCCGTGTTAAAACTTAATGACGCACAAAAATGGGCCTAATAAGCTACAACCTCAGCAAAGAGCCGTGATGGTTTTGAAATTAAGCTAAGTGGATGGAAGCGGAACGGTTAATGCCGTTTAAACAAGTTCTAACATCAGGAGTATAAATACTGACCAAGCATTCAAGAAGAGCTAGCGGTGCCTCTCACAGAGAGAGTTCCTGTTACTGCTCCAAAGTTGATGATTTTCCTGTAACAGCATGTCAGTTGAGTGTTTTATTCCCCTTACACCACAGCAATTTAACAACTACAATGACATTTTTTTAATCAAAGAATGACACATCATACTTTTTATCCATTTATAGTTATATTTAACATGTTAGTTCCTGTTGTCCATTATGTGATAGCAGCTATAAACAGTCGTTCCCTCACCAGCGTCTCTTTTTTTTTTTTCAAGTTAATAAGACAAAAAAAAAATGCAGCTTGTTACGCATGTTCCTGAGAAACCGCAAAGCGTAAAAACTCCTCTGTCCTGAAGATGCCGAAAAACTTAAAGTTACCGCTTTACCTCTGACTGTTACAAAGCGCTGGCACTGGAGACTCCTTCTTACACACCTTATTAATCTGTTTCCTATTCGTCCACCCTGTGGATGAGCCGTTACTATACAAACGATAACGTAATAGAACGAGCGCATTAATATAAACTTAATATGCACCACTGTAAGAGCTGCTGTTATAGAAAATTACTCAACACCTTCTGACCAATCAGAATCCAGAATTCAACAGCGCTGTGGTTGACCTTGTTTCACAAAAGGAGCCCAACATTTAAATATAACTGTAAACATATAAAAAGTATGTGGTGTTCTTTAATGACTAAAAAATTGTAATCATTGGTAAATAACTGTGGTGTAAGGGGAATAAAACACTCAGAGACGTGCTGTTAGAGGAAAATAATCATCTTTAGGGTGGTAACAGTAATTCTGCTTCATGACATCACCCTGTACGTTAGTAAACAGATGTAACTCTGTCCTCTGCAGGATTTCTGCGCGTTCTGGTAATTAACAGCGGAGCATTGTGTCCCGACACCTTGGCAGCTAAGCTGTGCTAATGAAGGTGCTCGGCGCTTTGTCGAGGCTGTCACATGAACAGTTGCGACGTGCGAAGTCACACCTGGGTGTAGCTCAAATGAGTTACGTGAAGGATTTTCTGAATTTTCTGGTAATATATGCCAAAGCATCACGCCAGTTCCAAACGAATTAATGAGGCAAAATCGTCTTAATCGTGCGTCGCATCAAGACGTTACAAGTGCGTGACTGATAAAGCTGTAGGTCAGGTCTGTAAGCGGTATAAAGCAGGGACTGTTTGGGGTTCGAGACCACCTGTCGAGTCATTTTTCTTACCAGCTAGTGAGCGCTTGAAAAATATCTGGCAGCGAACAGATCCTGTAGTGTCAAGTGGACTCGGTTTCCTCAGTTTCCCTCGCTGTGTTTTCTCAGTTAATGTTGAGCAAACTGTTTTGTCTTTGCGTTGGCTTTTTAACACGGCCCTTCAGCCTCCGTAGTGGGCACACACACTCAAACACACACACTCAAACACACACACACACACACACAGATCTGGAAAAAAAGGGGGGGGGGGGAGGCATTAATAGTCTCTACTGTGTGCGTCCAGCCGGCAGTTTAGAAAGGGGGCCCGTGTTTTCTTAGGGCTAGGGTGGCAAAGCAAAGCATTCAGCCCCTGTGCCTCACGGCACAAAAAAAGGGCCGCTTTGTTTTTCGGACAGGGGCAGACGAGAGTCCTAGCATTCCCTCGCTGAACACAATGAATAGCCCGTTTTGTCCTTCGTCCGTTTTTCATAGACGATGAATTGTTGTCTTTTTTTCCTTCCCTACTCTCCTTTTTTTTTTTTAATCATAATTATTCCGACCCCGTCACTGGGTGTGCACATGACATTCGAGTGCGTTTTCAGGTCCCGGCTGCGCTCATGTGCCTGCAATAAAGTCTTGAGCGCAACAATCTCAGCTTTCTGCTGGACAACAGAACGGCCTCTGTTGTTCTTGCGCCGGCCCCAGCTGCTCGGAGGCAATTGTGAAGACACTGGCTCAGTCTCTACCCCCCGGACCACAGGAAGAAGAGGAAGAAAGAGGAAGCGCTTCTCCCCGCTCTCTGTGCGGCTCCTTTATTAGATTATTGTGTGGCCTGATTCCACGTCTTCCCCCTCGCTCCTGCCTTAGAACGCAGAACATTTCTTCATTAGGCTCCTGAAAGCTCAGAGGACGCCTGGACAATGTTTAGTTGGACAAACTGATATGTGTGTTTTGCGAATGGAGGTCTGAAAACAGATGGCCAGAAAAAGAGAGGGTTGTTTTACTAACGTTTGCAAATGACTCCTGTAGCTCGGTTGTGCTTTAAAGGATATTTACATCGTTACATGTTTGTGCAGCCATATTTGGCCAAACATATGATAAGTACGCAATAAACCACTGTGTGTTGTGCTGTTATAGTAAAATAATGAATGATAATAATAATGAGATTCTGTCCTGAAGATGTCTCTGACTCTTATAATGTACTGACACTGGAGACTCCTTCCATAAATGTTAAATAAATGTCTCCTTACAGAAAACCTTTCTTGTTAATAAGTTTATTATTAGTGGAGCGTCCGTCATCCAATTCCCTGTGAATGAGCTGTTACTATAGAAACGATAGCATATTAGAACAAGCGCATTAATATAAATCTGTGATTCGTGGAAAATCAACACCTTCTGACCAATCAGAATCCAGAATTATAACGTGAATTAAAGCTGGCTTACGTTTTTCCCCCAAATATTTACTCCTTGGTGAAGTACGTTTTTATCGACAGTCATATATTCTAGATAAAGTCTAATTAGCTATAAAGCAAGCTCCTTAGCTTTTACACAACTATTGTAACATCTTTTTTATTTAATTAATTTTAGTAATCACGTCTCAAATAGGATATAGCATTGTCTCTATGCATGTGATCAAAATCATACTTTATTTTCATGCTATCCATGTCCATGGATTTGAAATGGATTTTTATTCATTTATTTTTTTTAGGGATTATGACTCCGACCCCAGACTCACTTGTGGATTTTTTTTTTTTGTCTGTTCTCTTCTCCCCTCATTACCCATGCCGTTTGAACGAATCCTCACGGGTTACTCCGCTGTAATT
Source organism: Pangasius sanitwongsei (assembly GCA_037576675.1). NCBI lineage: Eukaryota > Metazoa > Chordata > Actinopteri > Siluriformes > Pangasiidae > Pangasius > Pangasius sanitwongsei. The sequence continues at coordinate 1,215,681 of CM075013.1, read as the reverse complement.
TTATGACCGCGTGTTATCAGAAAGCTGCCTTCTTTGTTTCATTCTGTTCCCAAATCTGGATAAAAAGAAAACAAATTCTGGCAAAGATGGCAAAAAGATCTGCGGTTAAAGGAAGGAATGTAGTGAGTGAAGTGAATTTGTGAAATTGTACAAGAGGGATTGCAGATAGCACCAAAAAAAAAAAAAGAAATGAAGAAAGCAGGGTGTGCTGGTGTGTTAGCTCAGCACAAAGCTACTAGAGGACGGAGCCTTGGGCTCATCTTTGATATTTTATATGCAATACAAACCTAATTGGCTTAAATATTTACAAAGATAAATTACATTTCAGCTTCTTTGAGGACTGATACCAGAAATCGCCTCAAAACACACACACACACACATACACAGGGATCACATTTATCTTCTCCTCCATGTTCTTTGTACTTGGATTGTCCTAATTTACTCATTTACTCATTTACTCATTTACTCGTTTTTTTAACCATCAGAAAGAAGCACCACTTTATCTTCTTCCTTCTGAAGAATTCCTGAATTATGGTTAAGAAAATAAAACCTATTTGTTTTGGTCCTAGGACTTGTTATGGTTGTTCTCAGCCCTCGGTTAGAGAGAGAAAGTCGAGTCAGAGGAAGGGGAACAGGGGCCGTCCTGCTTTTTAACAGCCCTTGGACTTAATATAGATATATTGGAATGGCACTTTTCCAAGAGGGCTTGTTTTACTGTGTAAGGAATTAGTGGAACAAGAAGTCGTCTATTGGTTATTCCTTCAGTCTGGCCGGGAGCAGGGCGGTGTCTGGTTTCTGTGCACCTAGCCCCCGTGTTTCACACACACACACACACACACACACACACACACACACACAGACACACTGACCACGGGACACATGACACATTAGTTGCTGTCAGTCCAAGCTTTTGTGCACCAGCCAGTGGTGCAACACACACACAATCAACACACACACACACCCGCACACACACACGCACCCGCCCACACACACACACACACACACACACACACACAAGCTCACTGTTTGCCTGTCTCTTCTGTGCAAACGCAGCCCGAGCCGGATTGGGATCGTGAGTGTGGTCAGCCCTGGTAGATGTTAATCTTTTACCTGTCAGTCCAAAAATACTTCAGGAGTCGATAAAGTCTTAAAGATGCCGGTGGGCTTGAGGCTCGAGGAAAGGGTTTGTGTTTGTGCCACACAAAGCTGCTTTGTTGTTGACCCGGAGCTGTGTCCGTGGATCGGGAAGGGGGGTCTCCTGTATTGCAGGAGAGAACAATGCGACTAGTTGGCGGCAAGGAGGCGGAAAACCGGGCTTAATTCCGGCCCTGCGCAGAGGGATCAAAGTCCCACTCAGCCGTATCGATCCACACGCCCTGATTGCCATCAGGGACTGAAACAGCAGTCAGCGGCCCCACAGAATACCTGCCACATTGATAACAGCTCTGTGTGTGTGTGTGTGTGTGTGTGTGTGCATGCACGCACTTCACCATATATTTATTTATTTATTTATTTATTTATTTATTTATTTATTTATAGAGTCATTTATAGTATTTTGTACCCCAATCTCTCAATCTGTAGTGTGTGATTACAGACAAAAAAAGGAACAAAAAATTCCAAACTCGCTTATAACGGACATCTAAAGGACAATGTTGAAATCAGACATTGTTTAAATTACATGACTATAAAACACAAATTGAGCCTGCATTCATTCTGCTGGAAGAATAACGGCGTCCAGATGAGACAGAAATGAGAGAAAGCTGTTCTTATGGAATTTTACCCAACTATCCAACTTTCCGAAAAAGTAGTTCCGGTTGCTTTGTACTTTCCTGAAGGTTTTCATTTGCAATATCTATACGCCATCATAGCCACACAACTCCACCGGAATTGATTTTAGCAAAACTACATTCTTCCTCTGAAAAAGTAGTTCCATCTCCGAAAGGACTGATTCTACAGAAATACATCTTAATTCGTAACGTAAACGGACAGACTTCAAAATCTGCCCTTCGACTTCCATTCTATGCGAGTTTGGAGTAAACGGGTGTTCTGTTCTGGTTGAAATTATCGTCTGTGGTAATCACCCATGCACACACACACACACACACACACACACACACACACTACAGATGTGGTATATAATAAAACGTTGAAGAATGACTTTAACTGATAAATGACCTGCGACGTGAGGCTAATATGTGCTCCGGGATCTCTGGGATAGTTTTATGAATTGATTTTCTCTCTCTTTCCTGGTGAGCTTCCAGAAAGTTCTCGCTGAGCACACTTATATGGTAGCGGCGGCCGTGTTCACGCCGCTGGCGTTCGCCGCATGCATCGAGCTCAGGTTGCCAACTCCACTGGAATCCATTTGGCTTTTCAAAATGGATCCCTTAGGGTGATTTTCATTTCAGCCGTTCAGGCTCGGGCAGCTCTGAGCCCCTCGGGGAAGAACGTGTAAAGTATCGGTGCTTACAGTAGCACTGGAAGACCTGTTCTTTTCAACTAAAATTGGAGTCCAGCTTTTTCTTTTTTTCCTTCACAAAAAGTCACGTCATAGACTCTCCTTTTTTCTTGTTTGTTGGTGGCTCTCCTTTCAGCGCACATAATGTTTCACCCGTGGCGTTGGAGCGTACATGTGGGTGCGTGTGTGCCGTTTTTAACAGCTACGACTCAAAAGGGAAAGTGAGGGAGGGAGAGAGGGATGGAGGGGAAAAAGGCTGTCCTCCCCACCCTTTATCTTATCTTGTCAAATTTGAAAGGCATTTTGGACATGTTAAAACAACTCATCCCTCTCACCACCACCACCGCCGCCACCACCGAAGCCCCTGCCTCCTTCTTAGGTTTACAGCAAGAGCACTCAAACCATGTTTTCAGGGTAACGAATGCTGAAGGAGGACGTCTCCTGGGTCCCGCTTGAGCGTGGGTGCTGACAGCGCGCAATCATGGCTTAGACATTTCCTTGTAGAGCTCACACACATATGGAAACGCAGACTTGTACACAGTCCGTCCGGACAATAGCTTGCATAAACATCCTTGGGATTGTATATCTATACACATACATGCAGTACCAAATATCTTCCATATGCACACGCTACCTCGACAGTATCACAGGCTTGACCCGTGTTCCCTGACCTTAGGATTAGCCTCTGTTGTAAACCATTACTAAACCTAAGTGCTGATGTCAACAGTTCCACTAACAACATTGATTAATCCATACCTTCCTATTTACTCAAAGCTTTTTTCCTCCAATCCACATGCTTGTTTTTTTTTTTTTTTTTTTTTTTTTGGTCATTCAACCTATGGTATGGAACATGAATACTGTGAATTCTATGTCAAAACAGTTTTTTTTTTTTTAACAGTATGGTAACTATGTTAATATCTAGCAATGACTGGATATACAAGTACAACAAATTCTGGATTCTGATTGGTCAGGAGGTGTTGATTAATGTTCTGTAGCAGCAGCTCTGACAATAGTGCAGCTACAAATCCTAGGTTTATATTCATTTTATGCTTTTTTTTGCAGTTTTTCTCAGTTAAAAACTGCAAAAGAGAGGCTGGTGAGGGAACGACTGTCTACAGCTGCTTCGTTACAAATTAAATTATCGTCCAAACCTGGTACTTTTCACATGCAATCTTCTACATTCATACTGCAGTGTAAGATAAAGCTATACTTCTTCACTTATTTCTTCCTATCCATGTATAGATGGTCCACACATCCCCGTCTTTATCTCGAATGACTGCCACAGATGTTCTTCCCCAACTAGTGCGAGTTACATCCTCTTCAGGGACAAACAATAGCACCTGTTCCTCATAAGTCGCAGCAAGGGCTCCTTCATGTATCTTTAATGAAGCTTTGGGGGCAGATGGCAAGAAAGAGCAGAATCCGGCACTCGGGATGGGCTGAAAAACAAAAGCCGAGCAGGAGCAGGGTTACGACGGGAGCATGTTTCGCTCGTCTCTCACATCTGCTCACTGCTGCAGAACAACAATCAGGTGGTGCCAATAGTGGCTCGAGTGTCTTCGTCGGTCCACCACGCGGTGGCTGTTTTAGAGAGAGATGGAAGAAAGGAAGCAGTCAGGAGAAGAGATGAAACACACAAAGAGGAAGAGTGACACAGACAGATTCACAGAGATATAATAAGCAACGCTCTAAATGCGGCGCGATATGCAATTTATCAAAATCAGCCTGTCTGAGTGCAGGCACTTAATTCCATTCTCTGTCTATCAGCAGTCAAAGCAAATTGCCAACGATAATCTTTAAATCTATACCGGCATTGTCTGCTCAGCTCGCCCAGCATTCATTAATTGACAACCCTCAAAGCTAACCTCCTCTAATAGCCCGCTATTTTGAAGCCCCTGATTTGATTTGCCACTCACTGATGTGCCGTGTGTAAATTAAAGTTTAATGTAAAGATCTCATTACTGCAAATCACAAGTGATCAAATGGAGGGCAGTTTATCCTTTTTTTACCCGTGTATGTTTCCCCTGCCGTCATTCCTTTCCATTCTTTTCTGATTACACTGAGTATTTTTAGATTTAAAACCACCCCATAGATTTCGGTATTAAACTCTCTGTAAATGGATATATATATATATATGTCGTTTTCTGGATCAGGTGATTCTGTGTCAAAAGTTGTAATGTGGAGTTGACATTTTAAGTCACGACGTGAAATGACATGTCGGAGAATAGTTGCATGTTGGTTCCACTTTGAGAGCAGATGTTGAATTCTTTTTTTTTTTGACAGCGATAGGAATAAAGATAGAGGTGATTATGTGTGCTGTCAGCCTTAATAACCTTGGACAGGAGGCTGCATGATGGAATCTAAGGAGCAAAACATTTTGCACATATAGTGAGTATCTGCAGGAAAAGTTGGCTATTAACACTGACTTGTGAGGTCATTTACAGGGACCTGTTTCTCTTTCCTTTCTTATTCAGCACATTTTTTTAATAAAGAAAAAAGTAATTTTTTACACCTGACGAAGTAGGTGTAAGAGGTATCTAACTCCAGCACAATGATAAATCTGCAGTTCCCGAGTTTAAAAGCAAATAGAAACGTGTATTTTATTTATTTTTTTATTTTTTGCTTAGGAGAAATCTCATTCTCTGAGATCAATATCACTTGTTAAGCACCAAGGGAATGGGGAATGGAGAAAGGGGAATGGCGTTCCTAAACCAAGCTTTAGCTTTAGATGCTGGGGGAAAGCAATAGTAAAAAAATAAATAAATTAAAAAAAAGTGGCGATCACATGCAGACCTCAGCGGGAATGGATGGGAGAAAAAAAAAAAAATGTGGTGGTGGCACAGAGCAGGTTGATTTCATGCCCCAATGCTGTGGCAGTAATTGCACCCAGACCGGTTTTTATTGAGAGTTGATTTTAAAGAGGCTTGAACGGCGAAACGCTTCATAACGTGTTTATTTTGGTGGGGTCGACCTTTATTAACCTCGTCCTCCAGTCGGATCCCCCCGAGGTGGGCCTGCCCGGCTGGGCGTTAAGTCTCGCAGGCCCACGGTAGCAGGACTGCAGCTTATCATGCATATTCAGGAAGCAGGGGATGACAGCTAGATTGGGTCCAGCCAATGCTCTGCAAACATATGGGTTTCTAAGCTGCTGTGGCTTGTTCCCAAAACATACCAGCTTTCTTTCTCTTTGTCTCGCTTCGCCTGGGTCTGTTTTTCCTCTCACTCTTTGTCCCGCGTGGAATATTAATACACACATGCACGCACATACACACACACACACACACACACACACACACACACACGCACACACACATGCACAATAATCCCACAACGATCTCAGTGCGTCCTGATGTAGCGTGTGATGGCAGGTTAGAGGAAAGTTGAGGATGAAGATGTTGAAGGTTAATAACAGAACAGAGAAGACATCTTGATGGTTAATGGGCCAGTGTTGAGTCACATTAAAAATGAAATACCTCGAACAGGACAGGAGCTTCCATGCTTTTTAGCTTCAGTGCTTAAAAGCAGCTGTTTTTTTTTTTTTTTTTTAATTTATGGGAATGCCTGCACTTTTATTATCTATATAAATGATCTTTCAGTATTGTACAATGAACCTGATATATCTGCCAGGGTCTTTTCCTGTCCTCCATACGTGAACGAGGGTGTGCTTTAGCCAAAGAGAATCTCACTCACGGGTCTGCGAAGACTGTTTTGCTTTAGGAAGTTGTAGTCGTGACAGTTTGTCATTTCCCCCCAAGGTGCGCTAAGCCTCCCAGATTCCCACGCTTCAACCTTAACACTTTACGAGTAAAGTCTGGTCTATAAAAATAAAAAATACAACACTCCCTCTGTAGGTTAAAACAAATAGGAAAATTTCACAATGAATCTGGCCTTTTCTACTTCAGTAGACTAAAGGGAAGATGTGAAGCCTGTGCTGTTTAACCCCTTTATCTTGTGTGGTTTTGGTGTGTGTGTGTGTGTGTGTGTGTGTCTATGTTCAAGTCCTTACATGTGAGTGGCGGGTATTAGGTGCAAGTATTGTGAAGCTGAAGTGGAGAACAAGGCAGGGGGGTCTGTCGGCTGTCAAACGGCGTTAGGCCCTTGTGTGATCTCTTTTCTCTCTGTGTTCAGCAGGTCCAGGGTCACATGCCTCCTCTCATGATCCCCATTTTTCCACACGACCAGCGCACTCTGGCCGCTGCCGCCGCCGCCCAGCAGGGCTTCCTCTTCCCCCCAGGCATGTCCTACAAGCCAGGTAGGAGCTCCCTCTCTTGATCTGTCTCTTTATTGTCTTTCTCTGTCTTTATCTTTATAACTGTGTCTGCACATAATTTTTAGAAAAAGTCCTGTTTTGACCTTTCTGTCAAGATAAACAGAGAGGCTTTTGAGTTCATTAATGTGAAATAAAATCTATCATTGGATCAACAATACAAAACAATAGCTAAGATAGGACGGGTGTATAGTTACCATCAGGTAACGACATTTATTAGGGATCCCACTGAATATTTATGGCCAAAAAAAGCAGTTTTTGTTGCCAACTGACTGATGCCAAAAAAGTTTAATTGAAAAAAAAAATGAAACAGACCTACATTTTGTTTCACATCCGCTTCACACTGTTGTTCATTTGCACTTAATGTGGTCTTGTGTACTGCACTACTGTACCGTTATGTGCGATTTTATTGTTTATTTGTTTGCTTTGCTCTGCTGTGCCAGTCAGTGAAGGTGCATTCAAACCCTTTGAGCTACAGATTAACAGTGAAAATGTCTGCCATGGGAAAACATTTCATGGTTTCTACAAAGGACATTAGTCCATTCAGTGTACAATTCCTTTTCAAGGTTAATGGGTCTGAATCTCCTTCTTTGACTTGTTTAGAGGTAATAAACTCTGTAGCAACTCTAACTAGCCATTTGATCAGGTCCACATACCCCACAGGTCACTTTATATGTGTACAATCACTGCTTTGCACAATGTATTGGCCTCCCTTTACCCCATGCATAGATGGAAAGGGACCACCCTAGGACTACCACTTCCTATAATGAAATAAAGTGAAGTGTATCACAGACTAATTCTTAAGGAAAAAAAAAATCAATAACTTCACTAAAGGTAAAGTTACTAAATGGCAGTCAGGGAAATGAGTCTGTTGTAATTTGGTAAGCCTTGCTTGGGCATCATGACCAGTAGATGTCCTTTAAGGCTGTGGGTTTGTAGCCTGTGATGTGCGTCACTGTTCTCACCACTCTCTGGAGAACCTTGCAGTTGCAACGAGAGCATCTGCCATGCCAGACAGTGATGCAACCAGTCAGGATGATGTTTATGGTTTACTGATAGAAGGTGGTGGTTGGATTGAGGCCAAAATTCTTCTGAGGCCACCCAAAGAAAGGAAGTATATTCACTGACAAATGGAGCTTACAGTCATGTCCATGGAAGGACCAGTGAGGAGTGTACCTCTCTGCAACTTTCCGATGTCCATCAACACCCCTGAATAGGGACGTCGGCCTGGAAAATAATGCATATAGGATCTGTGCGGGCTGGAATGTAATCAGTACATCAGCATGAATGTGTCTCCATTTCACCGTCCAGGAATCTGCTATCTATATTAACAGCATCTTAAACTGTCCATGGATGAATGTAGATTCAGCCTCGATCTAAACCATTGAGCTTAATTGTTATTAGAAGGCAGACTCGAGAAGTTTTCTCATCTTCTTCTCCTACACTGCATGGGCCAAAAGTTCTGTGAGCCCCAAGGAATGCTCCCTCATTGATTTAGTGTAGTGCATAGAGAACGGTAACCTGCTCTCAAGTGTACTGTTTCCCCTGCAGGGTGTACAGCCTCTGGGAGCTTTGCGTCTCCTACCTGTCCTGGCACGTTCTCCTTCACCTTTTGTGAAAAAGAGAATTGCTCCTCACGCAAGCATTCCAAATCTGAAAACAAATTTGCAGGAAATTGCTACAACATGCACACTGACTCCTTGCCAGGCCGCTAACCCTCCACCCAAGTCCTCATTGTTCTCTATCACTTTGTGTAATTTTGCTTTGTGTAATTAAAAAAAGCAAAATCCTGTCATGTTGTGTTCATGTGTTCAGAGAGTCAGAGGTCTGCCCTATATTGTTTCATTTCTCTCTCTCTCTCTCTCTCTCTCTCTCTCTCACTCTCTCTCTATTTTTCTCCTCTTCTGTTGACTATTGACTATTAGGCCAGCGAGACAAGTAAAATGCTGAGGCGAGGATTTTTCCCTGATTTTTTTTTTCCCTTGCTGAGCTGTCTATAGATATATCTGTGGACCTGGGGGAATACCATGGAAATGGAAATGAAGAACAGATAAAAAAAAGGATAGGGAAAGAGTAAGAGAAAATTCAGGAAAAAGAAATTTATGTCAGTGCAGGTTGGCCATCAGAAGGCTATGTCTAATTTGGCCTGTAATAGATGCTGTGAAAAACACATTTGTTGTAAGCATCACCTCAAAAGGAAAAAAATTACAGTAAAAAGATCAGAGTTGGGATAAAAGGATTGGTAGACAGCAGGTGAAAGGCAGAATATTATAAGCTGTGGTAAACCATCTAATAAATTAACTATAAAGGTGAGCGATGAAAAAGAAAGTCAGCTATTTTGAAACTAAAGAGGCATGACAGGCTGAACAAAGAGCCTGAGGGGATTCTTTTCCCCGTTTGATTTTTTAATATGTTTGACATTGCAAGTTTTTTTTTTTCCACTACAAATAACAGACGCTATAATGAAATCTTTTGTGTGCATAGAGCACCTGCATTATTCATAAGTTTATAAAGCAGCACAGAGTAGAACATTCTAGAAAGTGACCCACATCGTTGATGCCCAACATGGCTCGCAACATGATAATGTGATCATGAGGCTAATGCAAAGCTCCCACTGATGTTTCTGGCACCCCATGTGAGGAGCATTCAGCCCAGCGTTGAGGTCTCAGCGAAGGTCCAGTGCTGATGACGTGCTGATGACCTCCAACCCAGCTGTGAAGCTCCAGTGCTTCACTTTCTTTCACACTGTGCCTAATGACCTGTGCATTTTTATTCATCCTTTACTCAGAGATGAGTGGAGAACAGGGGTGACACTGCTGTGTGTAGACATAAAGACAGAACCAATACTACTATCTGAGATGCAGATTTTCTTTATGAAGTCCTCAGATTGTGTCGAGGGTACAATGGCTGAGAGAGACCCAGCGGGCAGGAGGGACATGGCTACCAAGAGGGTTATAACATTAGCAATTTAAGCTCCTTAAGCTGTTTCTGTCAATCGTTAATTGATTCTCCATGTATTTGTTTTAACTAGGGATGCATGGATACCAATACTGGTGTCAGTATTATACTGTGCTCATTCACTCATGACATCCAATATTATTCAATCCAATATTACTATTTGACATATGTATGGTGTACATTGTCGCCATAGTGAACAGATGATATGGAACAACGGCAGTCTGAAGGTATTTCACAATTAACGATGCCGATCAAGCAAAACCCACTGCAGACTGTGCCTTCGATGAGTATCAAAAAACATGCACTCATACTTGACCTGAAAAATCTGGTACTCATGCATCCCTTGTTTTTACATAAATGCAAAAACCGTAAAACATGGCCTGAACAAACAAGCAAGCACGTGAGCTGAAATCCCTTTCAGCAAAACCAAAAACTCTCTGAGAGTGCTGTAGTTCAGAAGGAGTGTTCCTTGTGCTTGGTCCTTGGTGTCAAGTGGAGGAAAAATGAAGAAGCTCTCTTCCATCCGCTCATTTTTTTCATTAGCCCAGCAGCTCTTTCTCCTCTCGGAGGCCATAGCAGTAGTGCCCTGTTTGTCTCTTGGGGTAATCCACTTTAACAAGGCCCTGTGCCAAGCTGGCAGCCCAAATTGGACTTGGAATTTGTGGTTTGATACCTGACCGAAACAAAATCCACAACACAAGTCTTCAGCTATGCCTTTATGCTATACTATTCAACCTTTTTACTATCCCCTCTACAAAGGGAAGACAGTGGAGTATTGTGATTTGAGCAGGAACAGTTTTTCCTTTTATGCTTGATAGAGTTTAAGGAAACTTGATTTGATGTTATCAAAGAGAAATTACAAGGGCACACTGGTTGGGATGTGAAAAACAAGTCCTTTTACTGTCATGCTTTCCCCATAATATAATTAGACCTACTTGCCTTGTTGTTATGCTGTTATGGCAGAACTCTGGTACTGAACATTTCCAGTCCTTGAGAACTGCAGGGGGTAGAGGTGTCCATTTAAGCCCCCAGGGTGACATAATCAGCTCTCACTAAGGAACCTGCTGCCGGAGCCTATGTTGGCACCCCAATGGCCAGGTGGTATCCTGAGAGTGACGGAAATGGCTTGGAGACAAGAGGGGAGTGGTATATAAATCCAGATTCCCTTTCCCAGACAGACAGACAGACAGCATTCAGGCAGCTTGCCAAGGTGACTGGAGTGTCCACCAGCCGCCCACAAAAATCCCTACATCTCTCAGCATCCAACTCTGGCTCCACATCTTTAGCTGGCACCCGAACTGCCAGGGACTCACATGACATCTCAGGCCCTTGACATCCACCCTGGGGAAAATGAAGGAGAGAAAAGGAGGGCTAGAGTGAAAGTGAGCTAGCGCTAGGTCAGACAGTAATGACGCCCACTCTACCCCTCTAATGGCACTATTTGAAATCACTTCAATTGCATGCTTTATTCTCCTCGACCACAGGCCGGGATTGAATTTCCTGGCTGTATCACAATGTGCTGCGCTGGACAAGATTGAAAAGCGAGTGAGTGAGTGAGGGCGAGTGTATATACATTTACCCCCATGCCTGTGGCTTTAATGGCACCATATGTTAGTGAGAAGAAGTGACAGGCAGAAGTGGGGTCTGAACCAGAGCCAATTTCCTTCTATAGGCACGCTTCACTCAGATCTCTGGCAGACTTCATCCTGTCTGCTGCTTTACTGGACTAAGCCAGAGAAGAGGTTATGTACACCAGCCACAAAGTAAAACACATCGTGCACAATTAACACTCACTTTTTCAAATGCATGACTATCGAGATCAGGTTTAGACACCTATACTCTTGACTGGGGTATGCGTCTCTGTTATTTTAATGCTCTGCTTTGCATTTACCCTTGTGAGAAAGTGTCTTTCCCACCGTACCAGAACTCACGCTAACAAAAACACACCATGACATGAAGAACAATAGAGGAACATGCCTAAAGTCATGTCAAGTGCTTGAGTAGACACGATCTGTATACAAGTAACAACAAAAAATACCAGATATTCTGAAGCAACTGAACAAAAAGCATTATAAACCCCAAGTTGAGAAAGAGAGAGAGAGAGAGAGAGAGGAAAGAGAAAGATGAAGAAGAGAAAAATAAAAAAAATGAACAAGAAGGATTGAAATTGAAAGACATTCTCGAGTAAATCCCACGTGTATGTAGCCAGCTGACTCTTTTGTGAGAGCAGATGTTTGGGCTGGGTGCCGAGGCTGGGTGCAGGCAAGCCCACAGGAACTGTGTTGGCACTTGCCTCAGCCGTTCATTGTCTCAACCTGTGCGTATTGTGTGTCCCCCCTCTACCTCCACCTCCACCCACCACCCTGTGCTTTTCCTTCAACAGGTGATAACTACCCGGTGCAGTTCATTCCTTCCACAATGGCAGCTGCCGCCGCGTCAGGACTCAATCCTCTTCAGCTCCAGGTATGTACAGTCACAAAAGAATGTGGTGGCGCCGAGCCAAGCCCTCGGCACTTAGCAAGTGGAGAACCAGCTGTATGCTAAGTAACGAGCGTGCGCTAAATTACTCGCACACCGGTCCAGCCCTACCAACTTAACACCTTCCATCTGCAGTTCACTGCCTTTTTTTACAGGTTTCCAGACCCATAGTTTTCCCGCAGGAAATGGGAGTTAGGATGATAATAAGTATTTCAAGAAAAGGGATGGTTGAGGTGGAGGGATGTTCCTATGCTGTGATTGTTTAAAAACTGGACTGCGTTTAGAAGATCCTGATGGTAGCATCACTATTATATATGTAAGAAATAAAACACAGGGTTTGTGGTTATTAGATGACGTTACTGTTACCGCCATGAAGTTTATTATTGTCCTTTAATGTTACACATGCAGGTTTACTTCTAATTGCTACAAAGCACTGATACGAATGACTCCTTCCATAAATGCTTTAAATTACAGATTTTTAATCAGTTTATTATCTTAGATTATGCAGAGTGTCCGATGTACAGGTTTGATCCCACATTCCCTCCATGCTTCTCTATGAATGTTTCTTTGCTGTGAATGCTAGTTGGATTTAATAAAAAATTTTATCTTAATAAAAATATTTACTTTTATTTATCCGTGACGTGATTATTATTATTATTATTGCCATTATTATCATTTATAATCTCAGACTGATAAATATACTTGAAAAAGTTTGGCAGAGTGAAAGTGGAATTTAGAAGCTTGTTAGCTTAGAGGAAATAGTCTCAGACGCTGTTCTTTAAAACCAGGATTAAAACCTAGGAAGCACTTGAACTAAAGACTAAGTTCCTTCCTTCTTTTAAAACAAAAGTAAACAAGCACAAAAGAGCGCGAGAGAAGGAGACCAATCGAGCTAACAAGCTTGTCGAGAATTACACGCTCTCTTTTTTTTTTGCCAGACAGTTGTTGTTTTGTCAACAACCACGGTAAAGCTGTTGATAGCAATTAGACATTAAGCTTTCTGATAGCAGGGATTGTTGCAAAACAAAGCTGAGAATGGCAGAGGGAGGAGGGAAAGACAGAGCGAGCGGAGAGCATACCTTTTCTTCTCGCTGCTGCAGGAGGAGTACTATTCGTCCTTCGCAGCTTATCGCTCTCAGCATTAATGAGGCTTGGCAAGTCAGAACAATGCGAGCAGCTGGGCCTCCACTATCACGCTTCTATGTGAAGAACAATCGAGTTCACCAAAGGTGTGGGATGAGTCTATTCATGTTGAAGTGTGTGTGTGTCTGTGTGTACTGGTGGTTCCAGACTTTTGAAAGAGCATGAAAGAGAAAGTGTGTGTGAGTGAGTGTATGAATGCTTGTTTTGCTCTGGAGCAGGCAGCAATGCCATGGTTGAGGCCGGAGGCCTGCGTTCTCTCTATTTATAGTGCTGTGATGGGTCAGCTCCAGGCTGGGATCGTCGTATATCTACATACCCCAAGCTTTCCACTCGTTCCTTCATTCAGATAATGGCTTTAACCCTGGGAATGAGCTGAGCCTGAGCCACACAAGTCAAAGATCTGACTGATCTTTAGACTGCACAGTAAAAAAAAGAGAGAGAGAGAGAGAGAGAGAGAGATGCATTCCCAATAATTGGCATAGACTTAAAATTAGCCATCCTGTTATTTTTTCCTAAAGGCTAAACAGTAAAGAGTAGAGAGTTAAATCTTTCCAACAACATAAATCAAACACTACGACACAAGCTGTCAACTTTCATTTTGAAGAAATCAAACAATTAAAATGCTAACATGATGTTCATACTGTAAAAGATGTGAGTAATCCTGAGGGATTATTTTAATATTTGATTATGCAATTTTACTTTACTTTTTTTTTTTTTTTTAAATAACACTTCATGTGTGGTTGCAAGCTGTGGTTTGCGCTGTCATAGTGAAATACTGAGTGACAAGGTGGTGTGACGAGTGTTACTGATACCATTCTGAAGTTGTTTATTTTCCTACAACTGCACATCCCCAAGTGTTTTATGCCTCTTACACCACAGCAGTTTACCATCGATTACAATAAACCTGTGATTTGCAGCTGCACTACTGTCAGAGCTGCTGTTATAGCTTAGTTTAGCTAGTATACATGCTGACTGACTACTACACTTGTTGTATTAAGTATCCACAGTGGCTTCTGAGCTGAGAAGAAGCAGAAAAGTACCTTATAGTAACCCTTGCTCATCAAACACACACTTTCCTCTGATAGTGGGATTACTGAGTCCATGATAATATCAGTTACTGAGCTGGCGACAGAGATGATTTAATTCATGCTTGTTGTGGTGACAACATTGTTATCCCTCCTCTCAATGCCTCTCAATTCTCTGAGCTGAATTTAGATACAAAAACGTCTGTGAGAAAACACAGCATTGTGCGCTTTATGCAGTATATGTCACACGTCAAGCGAGGATAAAAGAGACAGACAAAACAGTCTTTTGAAAGAGAAAAGAACAAGAGACAGATGCACTTAAAGGATGTAATTTTGTGGGGTGAGGAAAGGAAGTGTGACTTGTCCAACAGTCAACGGCCGCTGGCACACAGATATAGGGTTGGGAGAAAAACTAATAAAAAAAAATATACATATATTTATAATAATAATTATTATTATAGTATAATAAAGATCCAACAAAAGAGTTATTCTTTCTGTTTAAATCTGTCAAATTTGAGCTTGCCTGCTCCAGGATGGTGTTAATGAGGTGTGAGCGTCTGTGTGTGTGTGTGTGTGTGTGTGTGTGTGTGATTGTCAGTAATCGTGGTATCAGTGTGCATTCAGTCGTCATGCATCACTGATCCATTTGAAGCGTGTGACCTCACCTGCAGGAACCCCACTTCCTGTGCCAGGGAATCCGCCCACCCGTCACGCCATTGGTTCACTGCGCCTGTCTAATCAGAATATCTCTGCTTCTCTATCTGGCAAGGTATCATTTTCCACAATTTGCTAGATTTAGATTTAACCTGAAAAAAAAAAATTCTGATTGGAAAGGAATTAATTCCAGCAATGCTGGACCGTGTTTCGTCAATCAGCCTACAGTCTTACTCTGCGTTCACGCCAGCAAGCAACAGTACGACAAGCGATCATTCAATTTCTGCATATAGTATCACACAGAGCCGTCGTTTCTATGCGAATTCTATGCGAATTAGGTATGATGCTAAAACTCCCGTGACGCATATAGTCCGACTTTTATTCAGATCCCCACTCACAACTTTAGTTCCTACCTGCAATTAGTTCCCATTTACTGTTTGACATGCAGAAATGGGAAAAAACTTATAAGCGTGGTTTCGTCTTATCCTGTCATATTTGACCTCTCATTAAATGTACGGTTATATAGAGATATTATGAAGAAAAATAAAGCTTGGAAGGAAGTAGAAGAGATCATTGGTGCCTCTGGTGAGTGTACATAGCTAGCACAGTTTTGTTAATCTAATCTGAGAATGATGCTAGTATGAAGCAGAGTGTGTGATTTAAGTTAGCTTTAGAAGATATACAGTATATATGTAGCTACTACCGTTTGTAATTGGAACTAAAAATTGTAGCGGTCACTACACACCCACAAGAGACAAACTATAAGTGAATGAGTGTAAAATTAGGGTTAATGTCACCCCCTGTGTTTTCCCTGAGTCATAACAGAATGTGAGTGAGGCCTTAAGATCTCATTCTGTCTTTTCTCAGCGAGACCTAACAAAGGCTTTGGGTTTGGAAATGAAAGCGGCCGGGAGGCCTAAGTATAATTGGCTTGTCAATACCGTTCCCTCCACTGGTCAAGCACACACTCACACACATACACACACACACACACACACACACACACACACAAGCAACTATCACTGCATGCCCCTACACAGCAAGTAATTTCACTCAATGCTTCTCTGACAGATTGCTCCTCTGCAAGTCACTGGAGAAAAGCAGCCCGTGCCGTTCCTCCAGGCCGGATGCCTCTCTTCATTAAGGCCCACTCAGGGCTCGGGATGAGCGGAGTTTGAGAGGCGAAACAATGCCTCCATCCCAAGGTGTCCGTTACCTTATCAGTACTGACACCTCTCACCCCTAGGTGGATATTGTGCTCGACTCGTAGACCGGCCTAAAAGGAATTATCCTAATTCTACAAAAGAATTCCATTTTATTTTTTGTCTCTTTTGGATTGGCATTTAATTTGCCGGAGCGCAACATCACCTTACTTCAATTGCTTGAGGGGGAAAAAACAATTTCCTTAAAGCCATTCTCTGCCTGATATCTGCCTTGTTTTGCCTAGTTTGTTGCCGGGGCGGTTGGATCCCAAACAAATCCAGAGTGAACTTTGTAAGAGGCCTGCTTTTTATCATTGGAAGCAGACTTCTGGGTTTAAGCAGTTTTAAAGTAAGCATCATTGGATAAAGCGGAACATCTGCATCCTCCCTGTAGCGTATTACAGAGGGCACAAACAAGTCAACTGACATCTTTCTCTCTACTTCTTCTTCTTCTCCAAATCATACAGTCATATAACATATGGAGGTTGATTTACAATCATTTACTGTAAACTCTAAACACCACCCGTTTCACCAGGAGCAGAGAATCTCTTATGGTTTTGAGAAACGATTAAAGGAAAACTCCACCCTGAAACACATGAAATTTGCGTATATTGAAATATTGTAATATAATCTTACAGGGAAAAAAACAAATTAATTGACCTCAAGCATAAGTAATAACTGCACTATATAACTTTCTCGCTCATGATTTTTCAGTGACATTCAACATCATATTAATGAGAAATCTAGTGTAGAAGTAGTGGAGATGTTGGTGCAAATGCTGGACTCACAGTTGCAAAATTCAATGCAGCTATATGAAGAAAGAGACTCGGTTAGCTAGTTAGAGATGTACCAGATGACGAGCGAAATGGCATTGACAGCGGTATTAACATGAGATTCGAAGCTTTGGAAGCTGGCCTGTTTGAGAAGAGTCTACAGATGAGAAGATCAGAGAGCCGGACAGGCTAAAGTACTAAAGCGCTGCTGCATCACTCTCTTTAGGTAGAGATAAAGCGAGGGCTAAATCCCACTGCCCTGCTATCAGCAGGTAGTCGAACAGCATTGTGGGTAATGTAAGAAACCGCTGACCAAAATTTTTTTGAAACAATTTAGTTACGAAATAAATCTTGGACCTTGTTCAGGGTCAATTTTTCCTTTAATATGTTCCACAGGACGTGGTGGAAAAGAGGAAACCGGGTGTTATCTTTTGTTTAGATGCTGATGTCTCCGGATGCTCCAGATACGAAGAGAGAGCTGAGGCCAGCTGCCATGGCCAGCGAGTGAAGCACTGTTGACTTTGAGTTCTAGAAATGAGAGTGAACAGCTGTTGAGGTTACTGAGGAGGAGAAGAGATGTGTGTTTCACTCTAGAGAGATAGCCAGAAGCAGAGAGGCACTGGGAGGCCAGCTCCGAGGCTGTAATGGGATGGAAAGATGGGCATCTGGATAGATGGGGTTGTTGAAAAGAGGGACAGATGGACAGACATGCGGGTAAACAGAGGGAAAGGGAGAGATAGGGAGGAAAAGAACAGAGTGAAGTGTGAAAAAGAAAATAAACATAAATAAGGAAATAAAGGATGGGTGTGTGAGTGTTATCAGACAGTTTGGCCATTGTCACCCAGCAGGGCAGAGATTAGGAGCAAGGGGGAAATGAGAGAGGGGAAAAGGGTGGAAGAATGAGGAAGGGCTGAGCAGGAGGGGAGATGTGGGAGCAGGTTGGTTGCCAGCAGATAAAACAGATGTTGGGCCATACTGGAAAGCACTGGCGCAGTGCACCAGAGCACGGCCGCCTCTCCTCGTGACATCTGGGCCAGCCTGGGTCTCCCTCCCCCTCATCCCCTGGGCACCAAGCCTCGACAAGCTTTGTGGCAAACAAGCACAGGGTTCCTGCCGGCCTAGCCCTGGCATCGCCATGCAGCAGTAACCTAGGCCTTAACCTTCACTAGTGTTCACTAATACAGATGAGAATATGAGATTTAGCAGGTGTTGATTAATTTTCTATGATTGTAGTGCAACTGCAAATCAGAGGTATACATTAGTCTAATACTTTATTGTTTCTATAGTAACAGCTCATTCACAGGGACCTGTATGGCAGATGCTCCCCATAAGTACATTGGTGTAAGGAGATTGTCTGTAAGGAGATATCCATTTAACATTTCTGGAAGGAGTCTTCAGTGTTAGGGCTTTCTCTGTAACAAGGTTTTTTGGTCTTATTAACTAACAAAGAGAGGCTAGTGAGTTAAATGTAACTACAAATGGATGTGCTAATCAACTTCGTGGGTGGTAACAGAACTCCACACTGCATCATTGATTATTATCCTACAACATCACGTTGTGTTTAATTCCTTACATACGCAATGCTGGGCAAGCTAAGCTAAACCCAGTGTTAGTTTCCAACATGACAAGTTTACACACAAGAATCTCTTTTTGTCGTGATTTTCTATTTTTCTTATGCCAGGATTTGCTCAATCTGATAAATCTCAGACCATCTGTCAGAGAGCTTTAAGAACAAATTTCAGTCTGCTGTTTCTGTTGCCCTCAGTGCATGAGCAATTGACTAAAATCACTTCCTAATAACTGTATAAGCTTTGCTTTTGCAGACTTGAAATTTCAGCGACAATCTTCAGCTTTGCGATTGCATGACGTATACCAAATGCGTGTGGTATATTATACATTTTTGCTTGCCTCCGTGTTGAGACAGCTCTACATTAAAGCGAAGCCCTTTGAGGTTTAAATGTGAAAGCGGTTTTGGTGCTATAGAAGTGTGTTGATGTGTCGAGCAGTGTTGAATGAGATTGGGGGAGGTGGTAGGTGGTAGGTGGAGGTGAGTGTAATCTATGGATAATGTTGTGGCAAGCAATGTGAGTGCAGCTGCTCGTTTAACCCCTTTGCTCTCTAGAGGGGTTGCTTTTAATTACCAGAGGCTAACAGGCTGACCTTGGGCCAGCCCTTGGCCATTTGCATTCCATGGGCTTGAAAGAAGAGGTGTGCATGAATGTGTGTGTGTGTCTGTGTATGTGTGTGTATCTGTATGTGTGTTGCTGGAGGTGTAACGACTGCAGCAGGTGAGGTGAGTGAATTGAAAAGCTCCATTTCCCAAAGTCCTGCTCTCTGTCTAAGTAAGCTGTAGAGCAGAGAATCATTTAATGCTCAAGTGGACAAAGGTATTACCCGAGTCGCTGGTGTGGATCGAGATATTTCTCTACAGGCCTTGCTGAAAGTCAGCATCCTGTTTCCCTCAAGCTATCAGAATCAGCACATGGTGTAATAGCTCTCCGCTGTACTGCGGGACTGTATGTGTGGAATGACTCAGCATTACTGCATGACCATTTGGCACAAGTCTTTTGTCTATGACATGATGCTCTGGATAGATATAACAGTATCTACTAGAGAAGCTACAGAGCTGTACCTCTGAAATGTTTGAGCTCCTGATAAAGAAAGAGCTTGAGCGAAGGGCTTTGAAGAGCAGAACTTTTCCCCCTTATGTACAGGTACTGGGCAGTGTTCTTGGGATGTTAATGAGATCACCTATTTTAGTCTAAGTCTAAAGATGCTTTCACGCTTGGATGGAATCTATACCCATGACCAATTCTCTGTATATCTATAAGGCATTCTGTCTCCTTTGTAGACTGCCCCATGCCACAAGCCAGAGATCAGTTGTGCATTTGCACCCAGAGTACAATATGTTTTGTCAAGTGTGGAAACTGGGAAGCTGATCTCTGGTTTACCTGAACTTGGTGATTTAAATTTCACTTCAATGTACCAAATTCTGGATTGAAATATATTTTGGTTTGGGGGAAAAAGTGGGAGTATGAAAATGACCTAATTTTTCTCACGCTCATATCTGAATCCAAAGCCCTCAAGTCAAGTCCTGAATGTGGGGAGGATGTTGCCACCACTCTTTCAATTGATCAGGGGCAATGTTGATACCAAATTGAATCACAATAAATTCTTCTTCTAGGGTTCTATGGTTCTTTAACATTCTAGCTTCGTAAAGAGCTCTATTCTGAAAGTGAAACCCTCTCCTTCGGGGTTGCACTTCCAAGAGACAAACGTTATGGTGCTTTAGGAATTTTTTTTTTTAATTAATGCTACTTAATACTAAAGAAACTACTTTTATTCATTCCTTCATATTCAGTAAGTGCTTTATCCTGGTCAGGGAGCCTATCCCAGGAACGATGGGCATGAAACAGGAATACACACTGGATGGGATGCCAGTCCATCTCAGGGCAAGGGCGTTCACTTACCCAAGTCACATTACAAGTCTGTGATTTTTGTTCATGTCCAGGACTCGAGTATTACATCACTTCCTTCTAAAGAGCTACAAAGCTATGGGACTTTCCATCCATAATTTGTGAGAATTACATTACAGTAGAGTTAGAAGCATTCTAACCTTATATCACATTTCCTTGAAGCTGAAATAAAACATCACTCATTGCCTTTGTTGCCCTGATAATTGGTAGAATAACTGAGCAAATGGAATTTGTAGAGTGTAGAGATATTTTAGGACGTGGAAGAATTGATCTTTCTCGGTGCGGGTGTGTTGTGCACCAGAGGCATGAAGCCAATCTTGGCTGCCTGCTGCCCATTTCTTGTCTGACCATTGACTTTCAACATGACCCTCATTACCATCAGCCCCTTCTGCCCCTGCCCCAGACCTACTACTGCCCTTCATCCAAAACTAGATGTGTCCTGGCATGCTAACCAGTGTCTCACCTTCACTCTCTCACTATCTTTAATGTGGTGGACCTCTGTCTATTTATCTCATTTGAAGCAAAATCCAATTACAGATTTGTTTGAGGAACAATAAAGTTCTTCCCATGAGGTCAGGATGCAGTCTGTCACTAGTGGTGTGGATGTGGATGGGCAGCATGCATTCATCCAAGATATAGATTAGTCACATGAAAACAGTAACCTCAGGCTCTTGTGTTTAGGCACTTCAGAATTCATGAGAAAGCTAAATGTTGTGTTTGTGACTTCAACACATAATGGCTGTTTCTATTTATATGGCTCAGTAAGGCTATACTATCACAGAGTGAACCTAATCAGCCTGCCATTTCCTGTGCCCATGTGCTGTCACTTGCCCCAGCTTCCCTGCAGAAGAATGACCCCTTTTGTGTACCGCTAGTGTGCAAGTGTTTAACTTCAGGCGGTGGAGAGCATTTTTGTGTTTATATCTTCTGATACACAGTGGACACAAAGAGCTTTGTCCAGGCCTGGGTTTTTCTGTCTGACTAGCTGAGGTGGGGCACAAGCCACTAATGCTCATGCCACTTTTTCTAATTCAGACAAATGGAGTCCTTATGTAGCTTGCTGACAAGAGGAAATGAGTGCAGAGAGAGCAGACATGTCTGCTTATATACGGTCTTTTTTCCATGTTAAGTAGCTGAATGACACAATGAACAGCAGACCCTTTAGATGCTAGTGAAAACTCAAAGAAACTCGGTAGTAGTTGTTTCTCTCTGGCTTGTTCTTGAATGGGTTATGCAAGCCAGACGCACATTTTGTGTGTCAGGTCATGGAGGCCATGGGCTATTTAGTCTGACCCCTGCTACATACTTGTGGAGACAAAAGCCAATTTAAACACTTACCTGCTTGCTAATCAATATTAGCCTCTGGGCTAACACAAGTGTATCCAGGATTTTCTCTCAGTGGAGCATGGAACAAAGCCAAATTATTCACAGCCTCTTGATAATACTACAAGACACACATTTTAATTATATTTTCTTGCTAGACCTTACAAAACAAGCATTTAATTTAATTCATTTTAACCACTACAGTGCTGCTAGTTTTCTCCCCTTGCCTGCCTGCCTGCTATTATTGGATGAGTAAAATTAAAATCATACTCAATGCGATTTGGCAGACAATCAGTCTAGTTGAAATATAAAGTGCTCAAATGCACATTCCCAACACTGTACCCCGAAAAAACATTCTGAGGTTTAACAGCCCATAGTCTGTCTGTTTAATTTGTACCAAAACTGAAACATTACTCATGCCAGGCTGGGAGACTGAGCCAAGGAAAATAATAAGAGTGGTAAGAATTTGCTTTGTCTGGATTCCTGTCTTAATGAAAGCCTTTGATATTATGTGTCATGGAAACTCAACTGCAGTGAGTTTGGGTAATGGTACGTGGGTGATGGTATATGTACTGTTTGATAAAATGGTGGCTCAGGTGTCTAAACTGTGATGTAGAATCGGTACCAACCAGAGCAGAAAGAGGTTTATGGAGGAAGATAAATCACCAGAGAAATCAGATCTTAGTTTTCCTTCAGACTGCAAACCTGATAAATAGAAAAACAGAGCAAAAAAAGGATCTCCAAATGTGGTTTTGCAGGGCTTCTATCTATCTTAGATCTTTAGCAGAGAGTCTGGGCCAGAATGGAAAAAAGAGGAAGACATAAAAGAAAAGAATGACAGAAAGATAGAGAGAGAGAGAGAGAGAGAGAGAGAGTGTGTGTGGGGAGAACAGGGTTTTGAATGGTGGCTGGCTCGGGACGTTAACGCCTTGTGGGTTTCTTCCTCCCTCCTCGCAGCAACTGTACGCCGCCCAGCTGGCCAGCATGCAGCTTTCTCCAGGAGCCAAGATGGCGCCACTGCCCCAGCCACCTAATTCTGCAGGGCCACTCTCACCTGGGCCCAAGAGTGAGAAGCGATCCTCCAGCCCACTGGGCCAAGTCAAGGTACGACCCTCTTGAGTGGTACTATCTGTTTCCATTTCTCTAAATGGAGTGTATGGATGGAATACTCAAGTCCACACTCTGGATTCTGGGCTTGTTTTGGGGAGGGGCTCATAATCACTGTTGTGCACAGAGTTAGGCACTAGGTTCATTCATTTGCTGTTTTCTTTTTTTTTTTTTTTATTTCCTTTGGCACCAAAAAAGTGAACAACCATGCTTTTTTGGATGCACGGCATGGCATTGTGCAGGAATACCTGCAAACAAGGCATTGCTGTCATATAAGATGATTCTTTTAGCTATGCATGTTGACATGAGACGTGCCTTTTTAGCGATGCTCCTAGTATAAGCAATCGCACCACAGAGAAGAGCTAATTACAGTGCTCCAGTCCTATAAAAGTCAGGCTTTATATATCAGTGAGGCGTTCCATCTACTCCGCTGACCATAACAATCCATTTGCTGCCATTTTGGACCTTCAAACAGGAAGTAACATGTAAACTTGAACCAATCATGTTACTCGGCATGCAGCACTGCTATTGGATAGGTTCCGTACGTGATTCAGACTGCGCCATGGTTCAATAGAAGCAAACCCCAGACCACCGTTTTCAAGAAGAACAGGTATCCGTTCTCTTTCCCACTTCGCCAAGAAATCCTGAAATCTTGGGCAAAGTGTGAAGATGACCTAATGCACAGGGTAGAATCTGAACAGTATAATGTAAATGACTTTCTTTTTAACTACCAATCTGTGAGATTGCAATCCACCAGTCTGTCAGGCAAACAGAAATACTAAAACCTCAAATGGATGTCTCTTGTCTGGCTCTGAAAGTGTAAAGAGGGGCACGTTTAAGTGTGACCTGGAGTGGTGCTTGACCCGAGTTTTTTCTGCGTTCTTAAATCAGCCGTGGAATCTGGCGTAAGAGGAGAACTTGAGGATTGGAAGTCTCTTCATGTAGAGTGTAAAAATCGGAGCCATGACCGGTGTTTCGCATTTAGTATTGAAAGAAGGGACGTACATAAAAAATGTACAACTCGTAAAAAGAAGTCTTACGGTAGCGTTAGCTTAGCGCATAGTACTGTGTCGCCTCTTTCTCCGCAGAACCCATCAATCTGGCATGACTTTTACAAGGCTCTTGCTCCGTCATGCAGAACTGTGTGGACGGGGTTGCTATGGCTCTGTGCGCACCCGGAGAATCATTTTTAGGTACATGTGGTTTCTCCTCACAAAAGTTGGCAGCCTTTTTTTTTTTTTTAAAACAAAAAAATTCCCCAATCCTAGAGTGTGGTCCA
The DNA here is from genome assembly GCA_037576675.1 of Pangasius sanitwongsei. Taxonomy (NCBI): domain Eukaryota; kingdom Metazoa; phylum Chordata; class Actinopteri; order Siluriformes; family Pangasiidae; genus Pangasius; species Pangasius sanitwongsei. The sequence continues at coordinate 1,191,538 of CM075013.1, read as the reverse complement.
AACCAAAACAGATCTCATCAAAGGCATAAAATATATATCAAGCACAAATCGATAAGCAAAGGTTTATATTAATGAGGTCATGATTTGGTGACTGCTTGTTCTTAGCAGTTTTTTCCACACGCTGGAACAGTCTTCATCTTTGAATAGAGGTTGTGTACATCATCAGTTTTTCTTTCCCCACGTCTGCTGCTGTAACTCAAAACATGTGCGCATTTGGAAACGTTTTGTTTAATATCACAATAGAGCCGGGGATAAATCAGTGATACGAGAAGTAATGTGGGATCCTCTTCAGCAGGGTTGGTTAATGATGGCTTAAACAGGATTTTGGTACATGGTCTGTACAGAGCTAGCCTGAATACAGCTTGATCTTTTATTTCAGAAACATGACGTAAAACATTTGTCTTCATTCAGCCCCATTTGTTTAGCTGACACTTGTTACATGAACCATGTAATCTTCGTAATTACGACTTTGATCAACTATACAGCCAGCGTTTAGCTCTGTTAGGGCCATATGCAGATATGCTGTGCTTAATTAGCTGGCAATCTGTTTTGTTTGACTATTTAATGTGTAATTGAATGACAAACTGTAATTGGCAGTCAGATTTCCAAGAAGCTCCAGGCAGTGTTCATTATGTGGTCCATCTGTTTGGACAGTGGCACTCTCTGCCAAATAAGAGCCCCCATTTTTTAGCACACAACATGAGATTGAAGTTCTCTTCAATGTCACTGGCATTGCAGGAAAAGATTTCGGTGAAACACAGGTAAGCAGAAAAAGGTGCACCTTAGAGAATCACACTATGACTTAATTAGCTTGAACAAAACCCAGCCTTGAGACACAGAGGAGCTTCAGCATGGCACGAAGCCTAGCGTTGAATGCTCACACTGGCTCTTAGGCGGAGTCCGGCTAATTAATTGTCTTGATATCTCTTTGTTGGATGGTGTATGTTCTAAACATTATTTCTTGTGTACGCAGGAGGAGGGAACGCAGCCCTTGAACCTCTCGGCCCGGCCTAAGACAGCCGAGCCAGTGAAATCCCCCATGTCCCCGACACACAGCCTGTTCCTGGGCAGCAAGAGCAGTCCGAACAGCCAGCCCAAGAGTGGAGGCATCCCTAGTCCCCTCGGCTTGGGCCGAGGATCATCCCTCGGTAAGTCTTCCTCAATGAGCACGTTAATATTCTGTCACTATAGAAACTCATCAACATCCTCTGAGCAATCACAACTGAGAATTCAACAGCGCTGTGATTTATACTTATATAAATGATATATGTCTATAAATAAACAGTAATGTTGCCATAAAATATTATATTCAGGTGAAGATATGGGACAAAAATGTGGTTTTAATAATTGCATTGATTTGATAATAAAACCATCACTGCAGTGTTGTACAATTTGTCATTGTAAGGCTGTTGTCTTTTTTCTTCTTTTTTGTCATTTTTCCATTTTGTCACAAACCTATTTATAACTATACCAGTCCACTACATTGCTGTGATCCCTTCTGTCATATCACACCCAAAGGCAATTCATTCATCCCAGTGCACACTGCTCTATTTACACAACCACATCCCCTTAATCTCCTTCAAACCTTGGCATTACAGCCACCCTGGCGTAATGGATGCTGGCGCTGACAATTAGTTGTTTCAAAGCTCTCGGTTTACCTCTCATATTAAGCCTTTTTGCGGAAGTTACAACTGACTTTTGCTAAAACAGTCTTTCATTAAATGAGACCACGCTAGTTGACTAGATTCATTTCCCTTCTTTCCATGGACCGGGTCTTTAAACACAGACTTGCCGTTGTTTTTTTGTTCTATTTCCGAGTTTTAACTGCCTCACCCAGCCTCACCTCGCTTTGATCCACTAATTACAGAAAGGCATCACACGCCAAGATTGCTGCCTTATTTTCTCCCCCCCGCACATGAAGAGTTGATAACCAGACCTCCCAGAGTGTCATTTTCACTCAATGGGCCTTCAGCATAATGAGTTTGCTGTTGTGTATATTCATGTATTTACATATCTGACACTCTTGCAGATATCTTGTCTAACCTGAACTCCACGGCACTATTTGGAGACCAGGATGCTGTGATGAAGGCCATCCAGGAGGCGAGGAAAATGAGGGAGCAGATCCAACGTGAGCAGCTGCAGCATCACCAACAGGGCATGGAGGCTAAACTCTCGGCTCTCTCAGGCCTCGGTCTTAACAACTGCAGGGCTGACAAGGTGAGCATCTTCACTCCGTGCCCTATTTCTCTTTTTAGGTTTCATAAGTGCCCACATATCCTTCTTTCAACTCGCGTGTGTCACTTGTAGTTTGTCTCTTGAGGGCGTATATTGACCGCTACTGTTGCTGCTCGTGGGCATGGCCTGTCTAAACTTTCTTTATGTTTTTTTTTTCAATGAGAAATGATAGTAGCTATATATTGCTCCTTTTTTAAACGTCTGAAAGAAACCTTGAGAGGAACCAAACTCAAACGCGATCCCATCCTCTTCTGGGTGACACCAGATAGCGTGATTATCATGATAGTCCTGGGATGAGCAAAGGACAGTCTTGATGATTACAGGAACAGTTCTTGGAAGATAGATATGAAGCGATGACATCTCTGTCTTGTTCAGATGATCTACTTTAAAAGATTTAAAAAAAAAAAAAAAAAAAAAAAAAAAAGATTTGTCTGATGTGGGTCCAGGAGACTTCATGTGATTGACATTGGCATGGTCAGTGGTGTGTGTTATTGACATTGGCATGACTGATAGTGCACTTGTGCATATTTTTATTTGGTGTGTCTATGTCTGAGGGACACATCGGATCCTCCAGCACTGCCCCCTGAGCAGGTCCAAACCGTGAAGTCCCGGCCCAATTAAAGGCGACAGACTCCTGGTGTGGAACAGTCCCGCTTTGTACGATGACTCCAAGGGACTCCTTTTAAAAATATCTTCAATCAATGAGTCAATCGAGAGTTAGACAAATCCCTGCTCGCTCCCGTTTGATTGATGCCGCGTTGCCAGTTGGCTGCGATAAGCAGGCGGTATCTGGGAGTGGAGCATCATTAATATTTTAGATGTTTTAGTGCCTAATTACTTTCAACTAACATGCTAAAGTAGGTCAATATATATGTAAAAAAATCCGAGGAGCTACAACTTTGAAGGACTTGGTGGTGTGGCACTAAGCAGAGGCTAAAGTGTGTCCTCAAAACTGGGCATGACTGTAACATATCTAACCCTAAGCCTTCAATCTGAATCCCACATAATACAAAATAAAGCTTAAAGCTTACATCTCCCTAGAGCTTTTAGAGAATTCCCAGGATTAAGAATAACATTTACTCCATTGTTTGTGTTTTTTTTTTTTCAGCAATTTTCTTCTTCATTCCCCGTGGCAGAAGAGCAAAATCTGGCTTTCTTAAACACAATGCTCAGGGTTTATACAGACAGAATTATGAGGGGAGTTTTTTTTTCGGAGCTAGCGCTTAAGCTTGTTATTCTTCTAGGTCTTTTGTTGGAGGTGGATATGGTATGTGAGTGCATAGCCACTACCTGCGTCTTTTTCTCTCACTCTTTTTTTTTTTTTTCACTGTCCTCAGTCATGAGCTATTCACCCTACCTCGTGAAGTCTGGGGTTAGCTCATGGTCAGCCAAGCTGAGGAATATGCTGTGACATGACACGAACGCCATGCTCTTTAAACAATAGCTGAAAAGGTATGCTTGTCAACAGCCAGTACACACCTGTCTGTATTGTTCCGGGCAGGTAGAGCTTGGCGCTTTTTTTTTTTTCTGCTGCTCTTTTGTCCGGGTTTGACTTTGTTTTCCACGCTATGTTCTGTGTCTGTTCATCTGCTTGTTTGTGTGTTGAGCTTAGGAAAGCTCTGTGTTTTTTTAAGCAGCGGAGAAGGCGGCTAGCTCTTCACTCCTCACCTCTGTTCCCTGCCCTGAAGTCATCTTTTAGGCCTCTGTGCTCTAGAAAAAACATTAAGATAGCAGTTAGATTTGATGTGCTTTCACTGGAGAACTTTGATGTAAGGGCACGGTAATTCTAGGAAGCCCTTTGGCGGCTTTCGGCTTGCAAAAGGAGGTGACAACAAATGATAATTAGTTTCCATAGGTAACAGAACATTGCAAAAAAAGACTCAGCTACATTTTATTTGAAGTCGTCATTTCTGCAATTTGTTTTATGACGCATTTTACGCCAACGGCCAATAAGAGAAAATGGCATTGGCTCTTTTGTACTTTTCTTCTGAAGCCTGAAGTCTGTCTGCATCTGATAATGTAAATAGCGCTCCACCTTGAAGCTCAAACCAAAGTGAGGTTTGTGGCTTCAGCATGCTTGGGAAATTCATGATATGTTTTCATTTTGTCCTACAAAGCCTTTGCAGTGATGTCCGTTCATGGCTCGTAGACATCTACACACCAGCAGACGCTCACAGTATATCAAACATATAAGCGGTTAGCATAAGTATTCACCTCCCTTGACCTTTTCCCTATTTTAGTTGATGCTTTGACTAATCCCCTCTTTAGTGGATGGCCTCCTTTAGGCTGCAGTTGTGCCAGTTGCAGTTCTGTCCATTTTATAATTATGGATTTAATAGTGTTCAAAAAATTGGGGAATAATTTTTAAAACCAAACCCTGACTGATACTTTTCTAGAACTTTGCCCCAGATTTGTTCCGAACGCTCATTGGCCTTGTTCTCTAACAAACTCTGGGGCCTTTAGATTGAGATCACATGACACTTTAATTGCACACAGATGAACTCCATTAACTAATTATGCGACTTCTGATAGCAACTGGTTGCTCCAGACCTAATTTATGGGTTTCACAGCAGCATGCGTGAATAATTTGTAAATAATTTTGCCAACTATATTGATTTTTTCCCTTCCACTTCAATATTATGGGCTATTTTGTGTAAATTCATGATGTATAATCACAATTAAGTCTATGTGAGCTGATAGGCGTGATGCAAGTGTGTAAAGTCAGCGTCTTCTTTGTTAATGGAAATACAGGAGTCGTAGTCAGAAGTGAAAGCAAGGATTAGAGCACAGGCTGGCAGCAACAAACTAGGATAATACATAATCTTAAACAGTAGCAGGGGCAAGGGAACATGGAAGAGGAACCAGAAAACACAAATCTCATGTTCAGAAGTGCATGAATATCATCAACAAGATTTGGCGATGAAACACCGGAACAGCTAGATGAGACGAATAGCCAAAGGAATTAAGGGCTAATATGAAACAGGTGAACACAATGTGATAACAAACCAATGACGGGACAGAAGGGGAGACGGGACTAGGACCAAAACAAAGGCATGTGACAAAACAAACAAACAAAAGCACATGATGTAAAGCCAAAACAAAATGGCACGGAAGCATGGAAGACTTACACAAGCCGCTGTACGGGCCGTGATGGAGGAAACCGTTGTCAGTCGGCACTCGGGTGTCTCTCGACACTCAATGGTGGGAAAAAAGGCTCCAGTTAAGAGCCTTTTCTTTGCTCAGTTTCAGAATATTAATATTTCAGCTCCGTATCCTACCTGACATAAATACTGGATGCTGCTTTAATAGCTGTCTCCTAGTCGACTGTTTGGGAGTTTATCATGGTGAAAGCTTGCCTGGACGATTCTGGAAAGGTAAGGTAAAATGGGATTAAGGAGAGGTTAAAATCATCTACTGGGGCTGTTGGAGGGGGATATTAAATATTGATTTATCCCGGTGTAACGACCGAGCCAGAGAGTGGGGCTAAGTGCTGCTTACAAATGGATCAATTCATCTTTTAATACAAAGTGTGTCCGAGCAGCACAATAAGGATGGGCTTCATCCCTCTTTCTCCTTCTCTCTCCTTCTCTCTCTCTCTCTGTCTTCTGTCCTCTGGCATCTTTTTTCCTCTCTCCACATTTTCTTTTTCTCTTATTTTCTTCCCTCATCATGTGTGTATCTCTCTCTCTCAGCACTGTCCTTTGCATTAGCTGTTATATAGCTCTCATCCTCAAGGTGCTCGTGTAAAATATTCATGCTTTAGTGAACCTTGCTTGTTTTTTTTTATTTTGTTTGTCCCTTTTTTCACCTTTTTCCCCACCAGAGGAAAAAAGCTTTTATAAACACACTCATGATTTATGTTTTCTCAAATATTTATTAAAATGGAGTATTGTCTGAAGAGGGCGGTTAGGTCGCTCTATTATTTATCATGCTTTTATCAGGAATGATTTTTATTTTGAGATTTCCATCTTGAGTAGAACATCTTCCAGTTTACAAGGAGTGAGGTAAAAGTCTTAAGTCCCCCACAGCCTCGGATATTAAAGTTTGTTATTTCCATTGCTAATGAAGCCGTATCTGACAGTCGATGCTATACAGGATGGCAGATGCTGAGGAACTAAAATGTATTCCTCTGCTGACGCCTCCCAAACTGTAATCAGGAAGGTGAAAGGCCAGTGTATTAACCTATTGAGCGTCTGCAGCTTCCAGCCCCTTCCTCTCCTCTGCATTATTGATGAGCTGGAACATTCACTGTCCTTCTTTCCCAGTGCAGAGGGCCCTTGAACAGTCAAAAATGGAGCTCCTCAAAATCTTCTCCAGCTACCTTTTGGATGCGGAAGCCAATGTGCGCTGCATTTCCCTCTGTGTACATTTGGAGGTCTATTCAGGCCGACCCTCACAAAGGCCAGAAAGTGTAATCTTCTCTACTCGGCAGCCCTGGAACCAATTTTCTGCTCCTTTTTCTGCTGTTGGAAATTGCCAGTCATGGAGTTTTTTTTGCCACATAAGTAAATCGTGCTATACATGGATTCGGCCATCCCAAATTTCCAAAAATGTGATTATATTCAAACCCGTTGCCAGCAAGCACCTTTGTCGGGCATTGTTAGGTTAATGCTTTTAGATCAGGGAGTGCAAAACCTCAGTTTGGTGATTTTAGTGTTCAAGTACATCCGACTCGCCAGGTTTATTTGGCAATGAAATCACCAAACTGTGCTGGACTTTAGCTGTCCTGGACCCTAACTGGGAACCCCTTGCTTGTCTGAATGTTCCAGATATTAAAAATAGACGTCCTTTTCAACAAAACTGTGGGTTTGAGTGTGTATGAGCAGGCACATGGCCCAGCTTGGGATCAGAAACAGTTTTTCTCTTTACTGGGATTCAATTGCCTTCCAAAGCTCTCCTGATTTTTACACCAAGGCGTGATACGTAAGCGACAGCGGGGCTGCTGTTCAAAAACCTAACGAGCCCCTGTGCTACAGGTCTGACCACAACAGGCCACACTAGGTCTTTATACGTCTCCATATTGGGACCGAGCCTCTAGTAATGGGTGTAAAAAAAATTTCCTTCCATATCTGTATTCCTGATCACAAGGTCTCGATGGTCTTCTGGAGTCGTTCCATTATTGTAAATAGTTTGTGCGATAAGGAAAGAGAAAGCGAGGTCACTCTTAACAGATCCTTGAGGACTCAGTGAACAGTTCAGGGTCATTTAGAGCTCAGGGCTCATAAAAAAAAGAGCCAAAACAAACGATCTCAACTCAGAACAGAATGAAAAGCCTGGAGACTAGCGGGATGGCCGAGAAATAAAACGGATCATTTCCCTATGGAAGTTGAAAGGTCACATTGTGGGTGAAGTTGTTTTTTTTTGTTCTCGCTCAATAAACAAGACAAAGCTGTCAGCCTGACGCACAATTATGGTATGGCCGTGGGATCTGCTGCTCCAAATAGGAAACAAGCTGGAAAGTGAAAGCTCATGTTGGCATCGTGCCAGGGCTGGGGTTTTCTGTCGTTCTCTGACGTGCTGCTACAGTTTTGCTGCTTGATTAGAGCGGCGAGCAGCTCCGCTCCGATTCCCTGGCGAGCGAAGGGATAAAACTGGATGCTGAAAAAACTTAGCTGGAGGATCGGAGGCCTGCTTTTGTGGAAAAAGACCGAGAGACCGCATGAAAGCTCACCACACAAGCGCATGTGCTTAGGGCTAGATGAAATGGGGAACGAGTGACTACTGGGAAGCCGTGCAGTTATAAATAACCTTGTGATTGGTTACGCGAGGATGGAAAACAGATGAGAGGCTAAAACGGATGGCAAAACGTCGCTATAGGACCACCACAGGCTTTCAAGGAAGCTGAAAGCTACAACTTGCTGCATGCGTTCCCTCGGCACTCCTTTACCACGGACCTCACAAAGCCGCCCATTATCCACCGCTCCGCTCATGGAGGCAATAACATGCGCATTCTCTGCTTTCAGCACCAAGGCAAGGCCATGATGTGAACAGATTTGTGCCAAGCTATTACGCACTTTTATTGTGTGTGTGTGTGTCGTTTTTGTCTGCTGACTGTAATGATATTAGCCTCATGCACCTGGGAAGGAATAAACCTGTTATTAACTCTGCACCTGTAGAGCTCAATCATTTGATAAAACTCACCCAAACCTAGCTTTAAGTGGAGAGAAAAGTGAAATTTTAAGACACCGATGTACACATTTACACTGACACAAGACAAGGACTGAGATTGTTTTGTGTTCTTGTATGGGTCTGGCTGGAGAAAAAGCAAAAAAAAGAAAGAAAAAAACCCCAGGGCCATATGCCCTGAGCCAGGCCTATTTATACCGGAGAAAAGCATCACGTTTATAAGTAGAGGCGAGCCACCAGCACAACACGACTCCTCCGGCACATGTTCTGCGGTCGGCCTGATTAAAGCTCTTGCTACAGCGATGACACGGTGCTCCTGGCCCCTTTCCAGATGTTCCCGAAGTTCCAGTGGCCCATTATTTCATCGTGCCACCGTTTTACTGTAAAAAACAAAATGTTGGGGTGGGGAGGGAAGGAGCAGAGATTATTGTGGGTGACTTTTTTCCACTTTTTTTCCACTTCATCCTTGGAGCATGAGGCTACAATTTTAGATGTGGGGTGGAAGCGCTGCAAGCTGAGCGCATTAGAGGGAAAACGGGAAAACGCCAGCCCTGCTCCAGAGAGGTCGCGGTTAAGATGGGAGGGGCGCTAAGTGTACCACGGCGTCTTTTTCTTCTTCTTTTTCTTCCTTGTTTCTCTCACTCATTGTCTCTTTGTTTGGTCTCTCTCCTTTCCTTTACCTACGACTTCCTGCCTTCTTGCTGGTGTAATGCACATTATAAATATCATTTACAGCATAGTGCTAACAGACCTTCAGATAGGACTTTGACTATCTGCCTGGCTGGACAGGACCGTCCCAGGATACTGCACATCCTTTATTGCTCTTCAGTCGTGGAGTGATCAGTAAAAATTTAATGACACCATAAAATAATAAAAACGCCATTAATTTATCACACTGCTTGATGCAGCCGGTAGTAAAGTTAAGATGAGTTAAGTTTGCTGAGATTTTTTTTCCCCCTCTTCAAAAAAAAAAAAAAAAAAAAAAAACAGAAAAGATGTTGTACATATAAATGAACTGCAATTTTTCCTAATGCTGTGACATAAATTATAGCAGTGATAACCAATAAGTATATAAAACCCAGTGTGTAAAATTTAATGGAAATGCAGCTTGCTCATGCGGTGCACATTTATTCTAATGTTCGCCTGCACTGTTCTGGAGCCTTCGCTCAATTGCGTTCTATTTAATGCATCCTAAACAGACCGTGGACTCAAGCGAGCTGCAGTCCAGCAGTCCCGACTCCATTCTCCGGTTAATTGGAGGAAAAATACCGAGGTGTGGAAATAAAGATGGAATCCCTCCTCGTACACAATTGCTCCCTGTTGACTTGTTCTTTTAATTATATCTCCGTGCAGCGAGGAAAAACTTGAAAGCACCGGCAGTTATTAATGAAACTCCATGATGGATGGGTCTTGTTCTTTTCTCTTTTTTCCCATCTCAGGTCCTACAAGATGCTTAATGATCATGAGTTTATAAAAGGCCTTGATTGATCAGAGAGGGCAGCTGAGCACGAGGGAAGGGAAGAAGCGGCTAATTTATTACACACACCCCCTCTAACACACACACACACACACACACACACGCACAAACACTTGTGTCGTCGCTGAACCCTTTTCCAGCGCCAGACCATCCATGGTACATCGCCCGTTCCTCATCCGACTAATCGCACATCCGTCAATTTGTCATCGGGGGCTGCGTGCTCTTTTCATTAAGCGCAATAATGTGGCCTGGTGATGAATACGGTGGTGTAGGAGGCTTCACACGGAGCGAGGCAGCTCTATCTTATCTTCACAAAGCCGCCCAGGCCCAGCGGGACCCGCCTGCGTATATCATAATTAGAAAACACTTAAAGTAAGCAAAGCACAGTCAAGACAGGCAGTTCTTAATGACAGCTCATAAGCAGGTAGTGGTTAATTGTACATCAGAATCACTCGGATGGCCATAAATAATGATTGTTCCCTCAAGCGTGATGGGAAATTGCTGTATTTCCTCCTTTTCCCTCTCCCTCTCTCTCTCTCTCTCTCTCTCTCTCTCTCTCTGCATCTCACTGATTCACGCTTTTTTGAGTAATGGTTTCGGAATAAATAACGACGGAAAACCATGCGTTGATGGTTTGAGAGTTTAATTTGAGCAATCCTTTTTATCTCAGTGAGCCTTGGTGCGTGGACAAAGCTTGTCTACTTCTGCAAGCACATACTGTTCATTCTGGAGGATGTAAAATATATATATATATATATATATATATTCTCTTTTAACACGCAGAGGTCACTAATCACACCCACCTGATTAAGGCACATCATTATTTTTATGACAATGTCATTTTAAAAAAATTACGCCGTTCTAATGCAGCAATGCAGCCAGCTTTTGTCGAAAGTGCTGGCTTGGAACTGTTTGGTGTTGACAGAGCAGGTAAAAACAGAGTTATAGGAAATTAAATTTGATATAAAAATGATCATTGCATTTATTATTAGCTTTTTGCCATTTTTTGCTGTATGAACATACAGGGAAAAAAAATGAAACCTAATCACAATCACTAAATTTTCTAATTTTCGAATTCTAATTAATTCTAATTCTAATAAATTTTCTGTTTGTAATTTTTTTTTTTTTTTTGGGTCGAGTGTGTTAATATTACACAAAGTATGTTTAAATGAAAAAAATCATTATCAGGTCATATTAGTTAGGTTGTCCTGAAAAATAAAAAGATACCAGACACTCGCATAGTAAATATTCTTATAGTTTTCACATATAATCAAAATCAAAAGTGTACACAAACAAAAACAAAAAAATAGCCCCAGATGCCTCAGGACAAAGTGGGTGAAATCATGACTGCTTAACGCTCATCCCAGAGGACGTACAAATATAAAAACAGTGTTGAGTCGTGGATCTGGGTGCCTGGGTAATCATGTTTTAGCTGTACCAGCAGGGCAAACAAACAAACGAACGAACGAACGAACAAACCCTGCAAATTTAACATGGCTGAAAGATGAATGTGCTTGTCAGTATCTGTTATCATTGTCTCACCTGTGGAATAAAAAAAAAAAAAAGGAGGGAGGATGAGAACAAAAAGACAAAAGGGACACGATTAGCTCTCCCTGTGTGTCTGAATCACTCCATTTTTTTCATCCGTCGTAGAGCGAGAGATCATTTCGAGTCAAAGTGTCGTGTGTTTAGAGGAGAAGTGAAGGCTGCGTTAATGCACCGAAGTGAAGGCAGCACTCACAGGCAGAACTAGGTCACTTCACAATGGGCCTGAACAGCGGTCGGCCCTCTTCCTCTGCATAATACATTAAGCGTAATGTGCGGCCACTATTCAGCCGGGGCCCCCGGAAAACTGTTATTTTATTCCGTCAGCGAGCACGGACATGACATTTAATATTGTTGCCGGGCGCGTGAATGACAGGGTTTCATTGTGCGTCGAGTATGACATGACGCCAAGTTTAATCGGAGCAGAAAGTGACACGACAAAAGGGAAAACACGGTGCGTTCTTTAAAGCACACGCTCTGAATAAATGATAGGCAGGGAGCTCAGGATGCCGGGCTGCAAAGATTACAGAGAGGAAGAAAGGAGAGGGAAAAAAAGAAAAAAGACGATGAAGAACAAGTGCTTTGCTAGCAGTCCCGATCCCATTGTGCACACAAGATCCTCTGCTATGTTGTTTTTAGCACCGAGAGCCGACTCTTATCTGAAAGCGGTGAATAAGACGAGTACGTCAAACCCCACAACATCACCGCACGTCTTTTATATTCTCATGTATTATGAAGATAGAAATCAGGTTTGATCATACGTTCAGAGATAAATACTAAAAAAAAAAAAAGGGGGACAAAAGCAAGACACATAAAGGATTTATCTGTGTGTGCAGGAACGAGTCCACTTTGAAAGTTTGGGGCATCATCTGGGAAAACTGGGAGACGATGGGAAGATCGGACAGAGGGTCATTGACCTGACCAGGCCAGAGGACCTCGACGGTAAGTTTTCTTCTCACACTCCTCATGATGTCTTCCTTCACTTTCTAAGTTTATGATGTCACCTCTGACCATCTTTCTATCACTCTTATTGGATCCAGTGTCTGATCGAGCTTCGTTTCGTTTTTTTCGTTTCAAAAGAAGGTCAAGTGAAAGAGGAATTCCACTGATTTAAAAAAAAAAAAAAAAAAACACCTTTGCCAGATAAACAAAATCATTCAAGTTGCTTTGCTGAAAAAGTCAGCGGCATTGATAGGAACCACAGGAACCGAGGGTCTGAAACGTTCTTCAAGTTCAAGACATGAACATTATATCTTTCCCAGTGTCTTTTCCATCATTCTGTTGTAGATGAAGTGGAGTTACTGTTTCCGCCCTGAAGTTGATTATTTTCCTATAACAGCTTGTCCCTGAGTGTTTTATTCCTCTTACACCACAGCAACTTGCATTTTATCCATTTATAGTTACATTTACATGTCCACAAAATAGGTTAGTTACAGCTTTACCTCGGGTTGTTACAAAGCTCTGACACTGGAGACTCCTTTCATAAATGCTTAAAAAATGTGTCCTTGCAGAAAACGTCAACGATTCGTCAGAATTTTATCATCGTTATAGACGTCTTCTGTCGGTGACGTGGTTCCTATCAAACATGTTGGAAATGCGTCTGAGATTCTTTCCAGTGTTTTTTTTTTGTGGAATTCCTCTTTAAGAGGACCGATCCGGGTCTGTGTGTGTGTGTGTGTGTGTGTGTGTGTGAGTGTGTGTGTTGATGGCAGACTCCAGCTCTGCGTTTTTTGAAGGCGTTCACAGTTAGGTGTTTAGAGGACAGACTGGAGGACAAAGCAGGCCCTTCTCTGTCTGAGCTGCAGGACGTCTGATTGCACTTGCTCGACAAAGCGTCATTCACCTTTGTGGCCCTCAAACATCAATATTTCTAACCGTTTCCATGGCACTGTAGAAACAAAACACACAGAAAGCACTGTTTAAGATTATATTTTGAGAACAGGACAAATCTTTGTCAGAGAGATGAACTCAAAAGACAATTTAAAAGGATGAGCACAGAGAGTGATTAGCGTCATAACGTCATACGTCAATTACGTCCTGATGGCTTCTCCTGAGGGCGTTCCAGATTTTCACCTCTTTCTCTAATCCATGTGAAAAATGGATTCTTATTTCTATTATTTGAATTTGAGTTTATTTAAATGGCAGATAATAATTTTAATAAGAATTAATTTGAAAAAAATGGTGTTTGTTATGGTATCTGAAACTCCATTATTTTCATGATTATTAATTCTAAACCTTCTGCAGATATCCCTATGAGATGGACATTGGGTCGAGGATGGATATTTAGGGAATAAAAGAAATACTAACTGAATAGTTGAATGCAATTTTTATGAATTTTCCTTTTGTCTGCACATTCACGCACCAAAAATATTTTTTTTGTACAAAATAAATATGTATCGTGTGATGTGTTCAGCAGAAGCACTTAACATGGCAGAGCTAACAAGTAGCGAAGGGAAAAACGAGCATATCTACCTCTTTTCATGCACCTCTGGTCCTGAAGATTCACATGTTCTCCCTGTATCCATGTGGGTTTCCTCCGGGTTCTCCGGTTTCCTCCAAACTTCCGAAAACATACCAGTAGATGGACTGGCTATGCTAAACTGTCTCTACTCTAAGTGTGAGTGAGTGTGTGTGTGTGTGTGTGTGTGTGTAAATGTGTGTGCGTGATGTCCTGTGATGGACCGGCATCACATCCAGGTGTGTTCCCGGGACAGACTTCCGGATCCAGCACAACCCGGACCAGTACGAAGCGCTTAGTGAGGATGAATGAATAAATCTCATTGAATTATTACAGTATAACACTCGAAAACACCTAATACACTCATTTCTTTTGAGATGATTATTTAAATATTTGAACATATCGATTCATGTCTAACGTGTTCAGTTGGGTATTTTTAGGTAAATTCAGTATTTTCTATTAATTATATGCTCGAAAATCGAAAAATAGAAAAGAAGCATGAACAGGTAACTCGTGTTCTCTCCATTTTATCTCCGCCCCCGTCGAAACACAAACTATTTTGTCCTGATGAATGCCACATTTAAAATGCAGAGAGTTTGTGTACTTTGGTGTTTAAGTGTTCTGAACGTTTCCACTGAACCAACGCAAACAAATTCCTTTCCTCCTCCATGAAAAGGGAAAAGAATGTAAGCTTAGTGCTGTGCCTGATGATGAGGAGGGGGGTGTAAACTTTACGGTCACTTCATTAATTTACCTTATTTAGAAGCAGCTCTTGAGCTTCATGTTGTGGAGAATTCGATTCCATGAGCCCACTTCGTCTTTCCAAGCAGAGGAAAATTACTGAGCGATACACACGCACTGTAACAGCAGAGCGCTTCATTTGCAAGAATCCGAGAAGGGCTGCCGAGGTGTAAAGCGGCCCTGTGTCGTCGCCGTAATGCGCAGAAAGCGTCGGGTTACTTAAACTAATATTTGCCTAGCATGCAGGCGAGCGAATTAACAAGCCGCCGAAGCCGAACAGAAGGGAGCGCTGGAAAATAGCCTAGTCTGGAAATAGACTAAAATTTCCTTCATTACGCAAAAAAAGAAAAAAAAAAAGAAAAGAAAAGAAAGGCAGGAGCCACATGCGCCGGCTCACCGCAGAGTCATTAAGTCTTTTTAAGCTCAGATGAAAAACATTAACAAATACCACAATGGGTTTCAGCGTGAGCCTGTTGTTCTCTTACATATGGCGGCAGACGACTTGCGTCGTGTCACGCAGTCGTTCTGAACGTACGCTCGGAACAAAAGAAGCGTTGTGGGAGTCGGTGCAGCAGGAAACTGCGGAAATCCAGACCCACGTTTTGTGAGAATTTCAGCTAAACTGCAAACGAGCGACGGGTTTGGGGTGGAAACATCCAGCCGAGGACGGCATTGACGATTGTTTTAATTCTTTCCTTATTTACTCTATCTGTTATTGTGAGGTTATCGTTATTGCGATATTAATGCGCTCGTTCTAATACGTTATCGTTTCCATAGTAACTGCTGGTGCACAGTGACTGATACAGCGCATGCACCACTGATAATCAACGAATCAAAGAACGTGTGAAATCGTTTTTCTGTGAGGAGATGTTTATTTCACATTGATGGAAGGAGTCTCCAGTGTCAGCGCTGCGTAACAGTCAGAGGTGAAGCTGTAACTTTGCGTATTCTGCCGTCTTCAGGACAGAGGAGTTTACGCTTCTTTGCGTTTTCTCGGTAACGTGCGTAACAAGCTGCGTTTATTTTTGTCTTATTAACTCCAAGAGAAAGAAAAAAGAGAGGCTGGTGAGGGAACGACTGTTTATCGCTGCTATAACGTAAGTGACAACAGGAACTAACTTTAACTGACATTGGATGTAACTATAAATGGATAAAAATTATGATGTCATTCTTTAATAAATAAAAGAAATTGTAATAGTTGGTAAATGGTATAAGGGGAATAAATGTTAATGGTCAGTTTTGAAAATATATAGTATGTATTCCTGTGTGTGTGTGTGTGTGTGTGTGTGTGTGTGCGTGTGTGTCCTAGCATTGTATCCCTGATCTCTGGGTTTTGTTTTGGCCGAGGTTGAGGCGGCGAGCTTTGTGTCCTCTTTTATGAAACTCTTGCACAGACGTGAAACGACGTGAAAGACGTGACAAGAAATTTTGCACGGTGTAACATGCAGGACGCTGATAATAGGTGGAGGAAGCAGGTCTGGACACGCCGAGCTCTCATCCTTGTGCACTCGCTGTCACATGCGCACACACACACAATGCACGTACACACAATGCACGTACACACGATACACACACTGTGCGCACGCACACAGACACACACACGCACACAATGCAGAATTTCACACATGCAGCTGGAAGAAGAAGCGAAAAGTGAAAAACAGTTAGAGGCATGTTGAACTCAGAGGATTAGTGTTTGTAATTGTGATGGTTTAATGAGAATGTGAGCACTGTGTGTGTGTGTGTGTGTGTGTTTGTGTGTGTGTGTGTCTGTGTGTGTGTGTGTGTGTGTGTGTGTTTGTGTGTGTGTGTGTGTGTGACAAGACTGAATGTTGACTCTGATCCACTTTCATCGAGTCCAAGCTTGCTGAAGACAGGTGTGCTAAGGTGATTTCAGACTCCTCTCTCTCTCTCTCTCTCTCTCTCTCTCTCTCTCTCCCTCTCTTCATATTATGTATATATATATATACTGTATTTGTATATCTTTCTGTCTATCGTTATCTCCGTCTCTCGCTTCCCCATTATTTTTCTAAATGTCTGTCTCTTTTCACTCTTTCTATCTGTCTCTCTCTCTATATATACTGTATTTATATATCTTTCTGTCTGTCTCATTTTTTCTCATTTTATCTCTCGCTGTCTCTCTCTTTCTTCATCTCTTTCCCTGTCTGTCTCTCTCTCACTCTCTACATATATGTCTCTCTTTCTGTATATTTGTCCCTAATTCTTTCTATCTGTCTCTGTCTATCTTTTTTCTGTATGTCTCTTTCTATCTCTCTCTCTCTCTCTCTCTCTCTCTGTCTCAAGGAACAAATTAAACAGAATATTTATTTAATTAAACAGATGTATTTCAAAAAAGGTATGTAGTATTAATAGAAATTTTCTTCTCTCTTGCTGTGTCTGTCTCTCTCTCTCTCTCTCTCTCTCTCTCTCTATCTCTCTCAGTAAATGACAGAATTAAGCGTTCCTCTCCCCTCCTCTCCTCCCCGACTCACTCCAGGGGTTCTCCCCTGTCACCGTCTCTGTGCCAACATCTATATTTATTTACACACTCACACACCTAACTAGTTAATTCTTTAAAATGTCGTGTGGGAATCAGACAGAAATCAATTAATGCTCATTTGTAAACGTCGGCGCTGCGCCGCTTCGTTTTATTAAACAATGACGACAATAAGGAGAAAAAAACCTGCATCCCGGCTGCGAGGTGAACCTCCATCTCCTCGCCTGCCTCTGTTCAAACCTGTCTCCTGTTTCTCTCTTTTCATTTTATCAAAGTTTTTTTTTGACATTTATTTTTAACATGTTCATTATCCTTTATAGTCCGAGCAATGTAATAGAAAAAAGTATATAATAGAAATAGATGCGGAGAAAAAAAAATATCCCAAAAAATTTATAATAACATTTCTTAACACTTTTAAATGTATCACGCTCTAAAATATTATTTTTTTTACTCGTGGAAGAATGAAATGTTAATTTGTTGAAAATACACGTCAGTACCATGACATTTTCTATAACAATTTTCTTTCCAAAGCAAATTCAAATATGCAAACGAGGCAATAGATCATAATCATCAAGATTCTTGTAAAAGAGATTTTTGTCTCAGTGTGAGTACAATGGTTAAATAAATAAATAAATAAATAAATAAATAATCCATGCTAATCTGTTGAGATTATTATTTTATATTTTAATTGAATATCATTAAAGAAAATATCACAATTCTCATTCATGAGAAGTATATATTTTGTATACTTTTGTGAATAAAAATAAAAGTCAAAAATTTGTTAAAAACATAAAATTATGACATCATCTCAGGAAATGTTTATACATCAGCTAAAAAGTTTTTTTTGTTTGTTTGTTTTAGGAAAGAAATTAATGGATTTATGAAAGAATTTAGGAAAGAATGATTTATGGTTTAATATGAAGAGATTTAAAATCACGTGTAAAACTCCTACCTGAAAAAATATATATATACATATATAGCGAAGTTGTGTATCAGTAATTGTCCATATTGTGAAAGTATGCAAATAATTTTTCGATAATTTAACTCATTTTTAATATCTAGAAGAGATAGTCGAGATGTGTGATGAGATTCCAGGGTGCTGTGATCCACTCGTGTCTGTAAGCAAGGTTGCTAATGACCTACATCTTCAGAGCAACAGTGTATAGACATGGCACACACACACACACACAAACACACACACACACACACACACACACCAGTATCACAAGATATGAAGGTGAATTCTTCTGTCTTTTTAACTCCAGAACTTGAACTTCAGTCTGTGAAGATCTGTGAAAAATCCCCGCCTCAAAAAAAAAAAAAAAAGAAAGTCAGTTACTGCCTCATCTTTCCTCTCAGCCATAGTGTAACGCGTCATCGTGCCTCGCACTCGTTCAGCGTTCACCTCTGCCCGTATCGACACGCGTGCTGGTGTATAAATTGATGAATCAGTGTCAGTGCTGAAGTAATGGCATTGGAGGGCGCGTCATAAATCAGAGTCGGCCATCTTCCCCCCCAATCACTCGTATGGAGAGATCCTGAGCTTGAGGTTGGAGTGTGTGTGTGTGTGTGCGTGTGAGGCACGCTGGGTTTTGGCGGGGTAATGAATGCCTTCATCCTGCCCCGGCAGTCAGCAGATTGCCCCGCGTTGATGGATCCTGTCAGCCCGCTGCGCCGTGCTACATTTCATTGCACAATAAACATGGCTGTCAAAACCAAACAAAATGAAATCAATTTATCCTGAGCGCAGAGTGCACGCTAAATGAAATTAATGTAGTGTGGGGAAGCGAGTGTATTATCCCTCATGGCCGCTCTACATGGGCAGCTGAGAGAGGGGCTTCTTTCACTTTTTTATTTTTTTTGCTCCGGTTGTAGTGTGTGTCAGGATACAAAGTGAGCACATGTTTGTGGGATGGACACACAGAGAGAGACCGACAGAGAGAGAGAGAGAGAGAGAGAGAGAGAGAGAGAGTGGGTGGGGGGAGAAAGATGGAGAAGAGTGAGAGACAGAGAGAGAGAGAGAGAGAGAGAGAGAGTGGGTGGGGGGCGAAAGATGGAGAAGAGTGAGAGACAGAGAAACAGAGAGACCAAACTCAAGAGATACAGATAAAGTAATAGAGAAAAAAGAGGTAGAAAAAGAGAAAGACAGACACAGAAAAAAACCATGAGAGAAACAGAGAGAGAAAGAAACACACATATATATAGAGAGAGAGAGAGGGATGAAGAGAGAGACTGAGAGAGATTGCGAGTGACAGACACACACAAAAAAGAAAGATCGAGAAAGAGAGAAAGAGTGAGAGATAGACAGAGAAAGAGAAAGAGGGAGAGAAAGAGAGAAGGATGAAGACAGAGATAGAGAGATGGATGGAGAGTAAGATACACAAAGAAGAGAGGCAGAGGAAGAGAAAGATACAAAAAAAGTGACAGTGAAAGAGAGACAGATGAAGTGAGAGACAGACAGAGAGAGAGAAACAGAGACAGAAATAGCTAGAGACAGAGAGAGAGAGAGTGAGAGAGAGATTAGATACATTAAATGTAACTATAAATGGATAAAAACTATGACTTGCTGTTCTTGAATAAAATGCTGTGGTATAAGAGGAATAAAACACTCGGGGACATTGTAAGGGTAACGTGGCTTCATCACACCGCCCCGTTGTTGATTATTTTCCTATAACTGCACCGCACTCGGGGTAACTCACCTCAGGTGTTGATGAAGTGGCCTGCGTTCTGACTGCATTCTGACTGCGTTGTGACTGCGTTCTGACTGCGTTCTGATGCGTTGTGACTGCGTTCTGACTGTGTTGTGACTGCGTTCTGACTGTGTTGTGACTGCGTTCTGACTGTGTTCTGACTGCGTTCTGACTGCGTTCTGACTGTGTTGTGACTGCGTTCTGACTGTGTTCTGACTGCGTTCTGACTGCGTTCTGACTGTGTTGTGACTGCGTTCTGACTG
>CM075013.1:1151545-1171499 GCA_037576675.1 Pangasius sanitwongsei | reverse complement strand
TGACTGCGTTCTGACTGCGTTCTGACTGTGTTGTGACTGCGTTCTGACTGCATTCTGACTGTGTTGTGACTGCGTTCTGACTGCGTTGTGACTGCGTTGTGACAGCGTTCTGACTGCGTTCTGATGCGTTGTGACTGCGTTGTGACTGCGTTCTGACTGCGTTCTGACTGTGTTGTGACTGCGTTCTGACTGCATTCTGACTGTGTTGTGACTGCGTTCTGATGCGTTCTGACTGCGTTGTGACTGTGTTCTGACTGTGTTGTGACTGCGTTCTGACTGCATTCTGACTGTGTTGTGACTGCGTTCTGACTGCGTTCTGACTGCGTTGTGACTGCGTTCTGACTGCGTTCTGACTGTGTTGTGATTTGGGTGTTGGGTTAAACTCTCGCTGGTGGAAATAAATCTGAAGCGCTTTGGGGAGTAGAGACTCTTGTTGGCAGCTTGTCCCGACTCTTCGTCCTCGTCCTCGTCCTCCGCCTTCTCGATGCTATTTTATCTCCGTGTGTCCCTTCCTTCATTTTTATTTTAAAGATGAAACGAAGCTCCTTGGTGGCCTCTTTCTCCGCTCCTCCTAGTACGCTCTGTTCTCGCTTGTTGACACTGAAGATTACACTTTAATATCTCTACACAGACTCATTAAGAGCTTTGTTGTTTTGTTTTGTTGTTGTTCCCCGGCGTGCCGTAAGAGCAGAAACCCGGCGCAGGTAACGCACGCCAAGCGACGCAGGACGCGCGAGCTCCTAATGAACACGCATCACATGTGGATGATGAAATATTCATGCCTCATTCAGAGCTTTCTTTTTCCAGTTTTTTCGAATCATTAAAGATGTATCGGAGCATATGGGAAGCCCTTTTTGGATTTGTTTTATTTTTCAGGCCTTGTTTATCAACATGTTTTTTTTTTTTGTTTAAATATTCATACGGCTTTTATTTAATTCTTTCACATCTTACATATAAAAGGAAGCGAGAGCGCGTGAAATTTTTTCCGTCCCGCTGTAAGTGAAAAACTCGGGCCTTGATGATGCTGAGTGGCCTGATTGAGAGGCTGAATGCTTAGACACACACACACACACACACACACAGAGAGTGTAAGTGTGAAATGATTGGGTGCTTGGGCCCTGGATGAATATTTAACAAGGATTTAAGTCAAGGTTTCTTTTTTTCTGGATATGAGCAGAACCCACAAAGCCGCCTTGTTCTGTCCTCAGTGACGGCCATCGGATTGAAGTGTGTGTGAAGAGTGTGTAAGTGTGTGTGTGTGTGTGTGTACAGAGAGTGTGTGTAAGAGTTCGAGCTCCTTTCCTCCAGCCTTGCAAAGTTGATTAACGCTTTGCGCTTGCTTTGTCCTTCTTCTCACTCTGGTGTTTCCAGGGAGTAAGGAGCTGAATGGTTCTGCAGATAAACCACAACAGTATTATTGTTGGCCAACAGGAGGCGCCAGCACCACCGAAGCCCGGGTGTTCAGAGAATCGCGAGGACGGAACCCCAACGAGCCACACATCAAGCGACCCATGAACGCCTTCATGGTGTGGGCCAAGGACGAGCGCCGCAAAATCCTGCAGGCTTTCCCGGACATGCACAACTCCAACATCAGCAAAATCCTGGGTGAGTCCCAGAAACGCTTTTACATTATTAATCACGCGCTAATCAGTGCTCGCTGAACTGCGGTCATCTAATTATTAAGTTGATATTCATAGGAAAGTGCATTACATTACTACATTTTTTTTTAAAAAAAACCTGCTGGCTAAGAATCTTCTGAACCTGGTGTCACCTACCGAAAGACGCTCCATGTTATTTAGTTCCTGGTAGAACTTGTTTAGAGACGTGTAAACACTCAACAGGCAAAATGAGCAAGTCCTTTCATCTCCGAGGTTTAATCACGACTTTATAACGCCTGCTATAACTTTAAAACGCTTTGAACTTTGAACTTTGCTATGTGTGTTGTTCTTTAACACAGGCTGTCTCTTGACTGTTACGTCTTTGTTTTCACTCTGCGTGTGTTTAAAGGTGAGGTGATGGAGCGCCAAAGAGACATTCAAAGTTAAAAGTTAAAAGTTCACTGAAGCGTTATCATCAACGTCAATTTAATTAATGCACTATGAATTAAGATAAATAAATCAGTAGTTGCCTCTGTAGTTTTTCACTAGACGAGATTTAAAAACCTCACGCCGCTACCTCACCATTTATGAGGTCTGATTTTCTCACCATCATCGGGTAGATGAGCGTGTTTATGTTTGATAGACCAGCACCTAGATGCTGTAACAACAGTGGGAGTGATATAAGCCCCGCCCCCTGGACAGGCTGACATCGTTTTTTTTTTTTTTTGTAAAATAGCTATTCATGGAACGTTACTACTTTTGTTTCAAGTCAGAAATGCTGATTAAAATAAGAGGTTTTACAAATTAAGATCAAGATTTTCACAAGTTGATCTGAAAGAAAAAAAACATTAAAAGTTTTATAAAAGCCGCGCTGTTATGCCTCATGTCATTTTATGTAAAGAGAAACTGTAATTTGCTATTGTTTAGTGTTTAAGGAACTAGTTAAGATGTGCACGAGTAGTTCAACGTGGTTCGATCGTTTCTTCTATAAAGTCACGTTGTTAGCGTGTACATGTGAAGAGTGTAAATGAAGGATTTGTAGCACCGAATTTAACCGGCACCTTAGCGTACAACGTCGCGATATCTTTCAGCTACGTATAAATATTCCACGTTCAGACGTGGCGACGGTGATAAATGTGCGACATGAAGAATAAACAGAACAGCATCCGTGACACGTTGAAAGTCTGCTGATGTAATCGGACATGAGCGGCTTCACCCGAGCCACTGAACACGTCCTCTGTTTAAGAGCGAGTGAGTGTGGCTCGCTTACTGAAGGAGTGAGAGCGTCGTTTCAGTCGGAACATCGTTTCTGTCCGTCAGAGAAGAAGCAGAAACGCAAATTAAACCTTGTAGAATTATTGATAAAAGACAAAAATAACAGAGTAACAGTGTCTGAAAAAAGAAAATCAACACATATATACAGTATATATTCCAAACTATAGATATGTATGAGCTAGTTAATTCATGCTGTATTCATAATTCATAAATTTGGCATATTATATGAAAAGTATACACATCTATACCAGGTCAAAGACAAGATGTTTAATATGCGTAAATATTATATCATTGTATTGATAATATTGCTGAAACATGTTTTCTTCCACAGCCCCCGCAATAAGAAATAAATTAATGAAATGTGTGAATAAATAAATAAAAATAAATAAATAAATAAATGTTGGTGGAACTCCCTCCCCCAGTCAATAAAATAATTTTCACCACAACCCCCACAATAAATAAATAAATAAATAAATAAATAGTATATTAAGTAAATAAAAATGAAAAATATTCTCTGTGCATGTTTATGTGAACATCTTGTTTAGTGATTTTTATATAAATATATATATATAAATTGAGGTTTTCTGACCCCTCTCCCTGATCTGTCGTGTCTTGTCGTTGCGAGTGCGAGTCAGAGATTGTGGCAGTGGGGCGGCTGTTGGAGTGGCTCAATCAGATGGATTTAGGAGCCGTCACACAGCCCTGGTGTTTGTCATGAAAAATGACAGGGCTAAATGGGTCTCGTCCCACAGTGCCGAGAGTCAATACATCACCGTTACTAAAAGTCCCGTCAGCCAGAGGGACACGTTGAAGGCTGGAGATATTTACAGGCCCCGTTGTTTCCGCTAATGCAGCACTCTGAGACAAAGCCGCCTTTAGCGAGCGGCTCACCTCCCGCCGGAGCAACCGGATTCAGGCGGGGATGGATATTAAAGCTAGGATGAAAGCAGAAAATGTTTTTAGGGAAGAAATAATGTTCATATTGGATCCTGGACTATTTCTTGTATAAACAGTGACTCATTTATTATACTACTAACCTCTGTACTACAGTTCCGATATTCATCAAGCATGAACTGAGACACTGCAGTTTCCTTTAGAACTATATAGTGTCCTGCATATATACCATAAAAAGTGCAGATTTTTCTTTATTGTGTATAATTTACTGGAAATTTGGGTTGCACTTCTTGCATATTTTTGCTTTTGTGACAAAATTCTTGATCTTCCTCTTAATTCAGGCTCTCGCTGGAAGGCCATGTCCAACCAGGAGAAGCAGCCGTACTATGAGGAACAGGCTCGTCTGAGCAAGATCCACCTGGAGAAGTACCCCAACTACAAGTACAAGCCTCGGCCCAAGCGCACGTGCATCATCGATGGCAAGAAGCTGCGCATCGGTGAGTACAAGCAGATGATGCGCTCGCGGAGGCAGGAAATGCGCCAATTCTTCACTGTGGGGTAAGTGCACGAAAAAACCCACATAAACTCCATGCACAATGTTCATCACTGCTAATTAACTCTGGATTCTGATCAGAAGGTGTTGATTAATTTTCTATAGCAGCAGCTCTGTCAGTAGTTCGGCTGCAGATCACAGGTTTATATTGACGTGAAGTTTTCTGGAAGGACAGGTTTTATTTTAACGTTTGTGGAAGGAGTCTCCAGTGTCAGAGGTAAAGCTGTAACTTTAGGTTTTCCGAAATCTTCAGGACAGAGCTTGGTAACATCGTTTTGTCTTATTAACTTTAAGAGAGAGAAGAAAGATATAAGGATAAGAAAGATACGGTGAGGGAACGACTCTATAGCTCTATATTATTTGGATTAACAGAAAAATGATGTTTTACTTATTTGCTGATATTGATTGAAATAATTGACATGATTGCAGGATATTAAGATGAAGTCTACACGTGATGACGGGGAAACTGTCAGGAGACCTGTAATTTATTACGTGTGGTCAGCGTGAGATATCCTGCACCCGGTGTTCCCACTTCACCGTTGACAAAAATCAGCTCTGGAGTATCAATCAGGTCGTTTAACGTCAACGCCTGCCTCGTTTTTTCACAATTCTTCCCGAAGCTGTTCCGTCGTAACCGAACCGAGATCTTTTTCACAGCTGCTGGCTGCAAACGCTGCCTCGGAGCAGAGCAGTTACTCTGGCACCAAAGAAGTGCTAAAATATTTGAAGGTTTAAAGAGAGACACCACTGAATGCAGCTGAATGAGATTTCCTTTAGCAAATTCCCATTCATAGAGTTATAGACTTGAGAATGTATGAATGTATAAAGAATGTGCTCCTTTTCCCAAAACTTGTTAACCATCATGTTCTGTTTATTTTATTTTATAGCACACCCTAATGACCCACAATGTCTCTCTTTAGTTTCAACTATAAACGTCTAATATACAGCAATGGAGCAAAATCTCTAGATGAGATTTCCTTGAGCTCTCGCTCCATTAATCAGCATTTTATTCAGCGCTATCGTGGACTGTGTAAGGAACAAACCACTCCGTGTCATGCTGTTAAACCATCAGTGAAACACATTCGTTTCTGTAGTTAGCTATAAACAGTCGTTCTCTCACCCGCCTCCCTTTCTTCTCTCTCTTGAAGTTAACAAGATTAAAAAAACACGACTTGTTATGCGTGTTACTGGAAACTGCAAAAAAAAAAAAAAAAAAGCGTAAAACTCTTCTGTCCTTAAGACGTCGGAAAACTTAAAATTACAGCTTTAGCTCTGACTGTTAAAACACGCTGACACTAGAGACTCCTTCCATCTCTTGACCGTTAAAAATGATTACACACATTTTTAATCCATTTATGTCGAGCATCCACCGCATACGTCCCTGTGAATGAGCTGTTACTATAGAAACGATAGAGTGAGGAATGTAAATCTGGACCAAAAGACTATATGACAGCACAAACTCTTATTGCTGAATGGTCGAATGAACTTTGAACTCTCTTTTTCTCTCTATCAGTAGAACTCATCTGCGCCCTCGTTTTGGATCTCCATGACTGTTTTTGACTTTCTCTCTGTCCTCCTGTCTCAGGCAGCAGCCCCAGACTCAGCTCCCGATCAGCAGCAGCGCGGGCGTCGTCTACCCCGGAGCCATCAGCATGACCTCAGACTGCTCGAGCAACTCGGCCAGCCCCGAGCCCACCGTGCCCGTCATCCAGAGCACCTTCGGCATGAAGATGGAGCCCAGCGTGCCCAGCGTGGTGCCCAGCGATCCGGTCAACGGCGAGGACGACATGGACATGTACGAGGACTTCGAGGACGAGCCCAAATCGGACTACAGCAGCGAGAACGAGGCGCAGGAGCCCGTCAGCGCCAACTGAGTCTTTCACTCACAGTGGATAGAAGGAGTACTGAAGGAGGAGGAAAAACAGCAAACAAAAAAAAAACTACAGAACAAATTTAAAAAGAGAGAGAAAAGAAAACTTGTTTCTGATAATATATCCCTTAGGAGCCTGCATGCACGTGTGGCTCCCGGCTTCATCAGCTCTTTGGTCTTAAATGTTTCTTCGAGTGTGAAGCAGTTTGATTGTGTTTTATTATTTTTTTTTTTCTTTTTTTAATTCTTATTTGATCATGGATGTGTACACAAATTGACCTGTAAAGTTACAGAGGGCAGGACTTGAAACACAATTATAGCTCTCACAGTCTTACATATATTTTTTTTTTTTGTTGTTATTGATACTTTTTTTTTTTTTTTTAGATCACTGTTTTTGACGGGGTTCTGTATTTCTCTCAGGTATGCTGTGCCAGCCAACAGCTTGTGAATGTTTTTTTGATTTGAGCTATTTAAAAATAAGGAAGAAGACAGCAGAACAAAAAAAAAATAATTGATGACAAAACACAAGACTGCCCCCTCTCTTATCTTATCTTACCTTACCTTACCTTACCTTATTTTATCGTATCTTAATGCTCTTCTTATTGTTTTCTCAACACAATGTCCAAATCCAGGTCCAACCACACCGCTACCTTCCTTATAAGTAATCATAGGTCTCCAAGTCTTAAAGGAGAGAGTTCACGAGTCTTAGACAATCCTCTGAAATTTTATCGAGTAAGAAAAAAAAACCCTTTTGCGTCTTTCCCTCCTCTTGAAGCACTCAGGAATTTTAGAGGCAGTGTTAGAGATGCTGGATTTTATTAAAGAGATCTCAAAGTCCTTGTTCAGTCCAGGAGGTCCAGTGCGGTGATCACGCAGCCGTCTTGCCCTTCGCTTCAGTCTTATACCCACAATGTTCTTAATCAAACAGATTGGCCAGCGTGCCAAAGCGGGGCCAAAGGCATCCAATCTGCGAAATTGAAATGGCAGCAAAAGGCAGCTTCAGTGGCATTACAATCACAAAATTGCTGTTGTACAATACATGCTGGCTTTTTTTTTTTTTTTTTTACAGCAGCAAGTCCATAAGGGCTTTCTGTCGCCATAAAGGCCTTTTGGGACGTCATAAACCTTAATCGACACGAGAAAGTCTTAAAGCAGAGCGTAAATAAGTCTTAAAGAAACAAAAAGTTTGTCTGGGCCAGATAAAGGAGACAAGGTGCTTATTTATGAGGGGAAAAAAAACATTGTTTAGTAGCACAACAGGTTATACTACAGCGCTGTTGAATTCCGGATTCTGATTGGTCAGAGGTGTTGATTCATTTTCTATAACAGCATCTCTGCATATAAACCTGTGATTATCAATGCGCTCGTCCTAATACATTATCAGCCCATTCAGATTGAGAAAAGGTGGTGAACTTTTCTCTAAGCAGCCGTTTCCTTGTTAACATTTATGGAAGGAGTCTCCAGTGTCAGAGGTGAATTTGTAAGTTTATCAACATCTTCCGGACAGAGGATTTTAAGAAACACGCTGCGTTTTTTTTTTTTTTTTGTCTTATTAACTTCTAGAGAGATCAAAGAGAGGCTGGTGAGGGAACGACTGGTTATAGTTGCCATAACGTAAGTGAGAACAGGAATGGACCTGTTTCTTGGCCGTCCAAAGTGTAAATATTACTAGCTAAAAAGTACAAGGTGTTGTTGTTTAATAAATAATAAAACACTTCAGGACATGCTGTTATGGAAAATAAACAACTCGCGCAACCTCGTACCTCGAGAGGCTGCCATCTGGACTCGAACTCAGACTCGGTGTCCATCAGAAGCCGCTGAAAACAATGCGGGCGGGAGGGAGTCGATCGCTGATTGTGCTCGTTCCATCAAAGTGCAGCAGAAATCCATGAGGTGCTGCAGAGCAGATGGAACAAGTAGATCAAGCTGTGGGAGATTATTAAAATGACTGACGAGTCTGTATCATCCGAAACGCACCATTATTAATGCATGAGGCTCGCTATTTTCCTCTTGCCCTTGAACCTGTCTTTTTTTTTTTCTTCTTCTTTTTTTTTTTCTCCATTAGCAACACGGCAATTACTGCTGGGCTGATGAGCTGCTGGTCACTGCGTTGCCTCTCAAGGTCGTAAATATAAATAAATTAAGTAATTAATTTGAAAAAAAAAAAAAAGTTAAATATCTTAAAGCGCTTATTTACTTTCCTCCTAGCATTAACAATTCCTATGGAGCCCCTGAAATAGAGAAGCATTTACTTCAAGTCTTAGAAGTCTCTTAAGCACTTCTGTAGTCTCAAAAATTTGTACTCTTTTTTTTTTTTTTTTTAGCTTGTTGTGATTTTTCTCGTGAGGTACAACGCAGGCAGGGTTTACCCCTGATTATCCTAAATTTGTTTTTTCCTTTTTTTTTTTTTTTTTTTTTTGGTTGTTCTCAATAGGTGTCTTGTTTAAATTTGTTTCATATCTGTTTGCTGGTAGATTGACTTGTACGTGTTTTGTACATATTTTCTTGACCACGCCAAACTGATTTTCAAGGCTGGCGGTAGACAAAAGGACTGTTGTCAGGACTGAAACTTGATCACGCTTGTGTAATAGGAGGAAAAGTTCGGGAAAAAAAAAGAGAGAGAGAGAGAGTGAGAGAGAGAGAAAGCAGGAAAGAAAGAAAAAAAGAGAGAGAGAGAGAGAGAGAGAGAGAGGACTTTGCTCACACACAGAGTTTCATAAGTGTTACAAGCACTGGATATAAATGGTATTTTTATCGATTCTGACTAATGTGAAGCCGTCGTGCGAGAAAAAAAATCCACACGAACAAAAGTGACCTGTTTGGACTTGCCAGATTTGAGTCATTGTTTTTTTTTTTTTGTGTTTTTTTTTCTTTCAACTTGTTTTGTTAATTTATGCAAAGACACGTGATAAACGAACACTTTTGTTTAAGCTCCAGTGCTGCCTAAGGGAGATAAAGAGCAGTAACTCGACAGAAGGCTCGCGTAAGAGACTGATCAGCCGAGACACACCGGACTTCAATCGCGCTTCTTAACGCTCATGTACGTTTGTGTTTGTATATTGTATTTGAAACCTATATAGTGCATATAGACTTTTATTGTATTTATTAGCCGTTGTTGGCTATAAAAATTTGTCGGTAGAACTTAATAAAAAGGACAATCAGAGAAAATACAGTGACGCTGAATTGGAACTCAAAATTCTTTTTTTTTTTTTTTTTTTTTTTTTTGTTACATTTACCATCTCATTTTTTTCTCCAAAATTGTAAATATAACATAGAAAAATAGAATTCTATTTTTGTTCATGGATACTTACTGAAGTATAAGTTATGTATTTGACTTGTTCTGTCGTTGCTTTCTTTTTTTTTTTTTTTTTTTTTTTTTAATCGTGTTTGTGTATGTTGGTCAATCATTCTTTAGAAAAGAGAAAAAGGAAAAAAAAAGAAGAAGAATCAAAACTAGACAAGTCACTGTACCTCATGTAGATGCTGAACTCAGTCCCTGTTGATCAGACAGTATTGGATACGACTCACGCAAACGAGGAACCTCACTCGGATTTGCTTTCACGAGACGTTCGCTCGAACTCATTGGCACGATAGATCTGATTGGTTGAAAAATGATTGCTGTGTCACGTGAGATCCGAAGTGAGGTTCTCACTAAGCTCGGTCCATGGGGATGAACAAATATTTATTATTTTTTATGCTGAATAACACGGACACATTCTTTGCATTTTTATGTCTTCATAGAATTTCTCTTTTTTTTTCAGCTTTTCAGCAGCTGCAGTCCATCTTGTGTTCGATTCATTCTCATCACTGCCATTTTTTATGCAAATTAGATACAACTGAAGACAAAATGCATATGCTGTTTCTACTTATCTTACTGTAATTCTGTTTTTTTTTCAGTCATTAGACTTTAATGATGTATATTGTGGGATTCTTTTTTTTTTTTTTTTTTTTGCTAATTTAATCAGCACAATTCACTGACATGCTGGACTGAAATGCTAGCTGCTGTTCAGAAGAGTACTTTTTTTTTTTTTTTTTTTTTTTTGCTGTCAGGGACAAATTATTGTCATTGCAATGGTACTTTCTAGTTTCTAGTCTCTCAAGCAACACTGTGCGTGGCTCATCGAATGCCCGGGCCGCTCTCACTTCGAATCCCGCTGGCAGCCTGACACTTCTATATTTGTCTGTTTTTGTTTTGTTTTCGTTTGTTTTGTGCATATAGAAACCGGTTTCTCGGCAGGTACCTAGCCAGGTATTGTTCGGGCGTTAGAGATATAGAACTAGTGTGCTGCTTTTAAAAAAAAAAAAAAGTAATTAAGTCTAAAAATGTAAATAGTTTATCATATCTTGTACAGTCCAGTGTAAAGTTTTTAATTGAACTTAAAGGTTGCCATCACACTCGTGTTCACATTTTTCTTCTTTATACAGTATGAAACCGTATGAAAGACGGCAATTTGCTAAGGGTATTATTGTTTTAAAAAAAAATAAGACAAAAAAAGGTACTAAAAAAAATATTTTCTGCTTGGCTTCAGTATGTAAACCAGCAACTTATTGGTTTTTTTTTCCATGTGCAGTATTGACGTGAGGTAAACTAAATTAATTCTAGAGTCGTATGTTCCAGAGACGAGTCTTCTCTCTGTAATGGTAGTATTAATATAAATAAAATAATCCAGATGAGTGATGCATTTTGGTTTATTTAGGCACCTTAGTGGATTGTACAATTCTCTAGGTCGCTCTCCACACAGGAGGCGTTTTTTTTTTGTTTGTTTGGTTTTTTGTTTTTTTTGTTTTTTGCCATAAAGTTGTAAAGTAATGACATTTCTACAGTATACTCAATACATTTGATGTACAATGGCAGAAGAGGGAGTTCCTGTCTGTTTTAGCTCATTTACCTCAAGAATTTCCTCTTTTTTTCATAAAAACCATACAGTACACACATTCATTCATTCACACACACATACACACACACACACACACACACACACATAAAACCAGAAAATCGTCTCACCATCACTCCATCTTTTGTACTGCTGTTGACACTTACAAATTAAAGAGACATTTTGTTTTAAACAATGTGTTGCTTATTATGTGTTGATTATAATGTGTTGATTATTTCTAGATACAAAAGAATCCTAGTATTAGGCCTAGTTGCAATCCTAGTTGCTCAGATTAACACCTTGATTTAGAAATATAGCTGCATACAGATTGCTGACACTGGAGACTCCTTCCATAAGTGTTATAATAAATAAATAAACATCTCCTCACAGATCGATGACGCCGTAAAAGTTCCTGTGAATGAGCCTTTACTACAGAAATGAGAACGGATTAGAACGGCAGAGCTGCTCCTGCTGTTAGAGAAAATTAATCAACACCTTCTGACCAATCAGGATCGAGAATTCAATAGCACTGTGGTATAAACTGTAGTTAGCATACAGTAGTGAACCAGTATAATAAAATAAACAACATAAGTCCATATTATTTTTTAGAAAGAGAGGACGGGATCAGTTTCTCTGAGTGACGTCTGTAGTAACATTTTTACACGTGTCCTCCGTGATAAACCTCGGTGTGTCCGCACGATATTTATATGAACTCTGTTGGAATGAGCTTGTTTTGTCCATGAACCTGAAGGACTGGGTCAGACATGGTCATGTGATCGTGTTTCTTTTCACCTGTAGCTGTCATTATAACAGTTCCTTTAATCAGGCTTCAGGGTGGCGCTCTTCAGATTGATTTTATCTTCTTTCTCCTGCTAATCAACCCCCAGTGTAGGCAGCATGGACAGGACGTTATACAATCCACAAGTAAGTTCTTCAGATCTTTTCTGGATTTGGGAAGTTGATCCACAACTGAATAGGCAACTGAATAGGCTATGGTGACCCAGAGATTTCCAAATGATAGACTCCAATTGAGGATGGAGAAAAACAGTGACATGGCTAATCTGAACAGAAATAAAATGATGGAATTATTCCCTGTGTAAAGCTAATCCTGTACAAAGAGGGCTTTTGTTCGTCAAAGCTGTACAAAGTGATAGCTTAAGCACAGGACAGCTGGATTAAAACTGAAATGTTG
The DNA here is from genome assembly GCA_037576675.1 of Pangasius sanitwongsei. Classification (NCBI taxonomy): domain Eukaryota; kingdom Metazoa; phylum Chordata; class Actinopteri; order Siluriformes; family Pangasiidae; genus Pangasius; species Pangasius sanitwongsei. The sequence goes on along the minus strand of CM075013.1, from coordinate 1,159,243 downwards.
TATGTGAAAAGTTTACAGCATTTTTCAGCAGACACCGTTATCCAAAAACATCCTCATGCTTTTGGGGCCTAAGAATGCTAACAAGCTAACGTGAAGGCAGTTTGTGATGTCTGTGGTGAAGAGGTAGGTCTTTAGTCGTCGCTTGGAGCCAGTGACTCAGCTGTTCAGACAGCCAGGGGAAGTTCATTCACCACCTGAGGACAGGACAGAGAAGAGTCATCATGCATGTCTTCCTGTTTATCCTGAGGAATGGTGGCTCGAGTCAGTGTTTGAAATCTGACGTGGTGAGCTACAGGAAGCCAGCGGAGGGAACACAGCGATGGTGTGATGCTTAAGCTTGGATGTTACGTGCTTTATGCATAATGGCTTGTACTGAATTACAGCTGAACTAGCTGACTGTTCAAGTGAACTGAAGTGAATTAAACACTGTCCATGGCGTCTAACTTTTTGGCTTTACTCGAGGACAGACTCCGGGTCAGCTGGAGTGTCTCAGAGCAGTTTGAGTCGACCTTCTGACTGCCAGCGTCCAGGTTCAGAGGACGGTGTTTAATGCATATGTGCTCCTGCTGTCTGTGCCAGGAACAGCGCGAGGAAGCCTGCAGGAAACCAAGTCCTTTCAGACCGTGTGTGTTTTTTCATCTTTTGCATTTTTGGATGACAGCCATCTTGTTTTTGTTTTTTGTTTTTTAGCTAAGTCGGCTTTGGTTTTTGGTTGAGACTTTTGAGCATCAGTTGAGCTGTAACTTACACACCACGTCGCTCCTAACATAAGTAATTTATTCAATCTTAGTCCTTATATAATAATCATAGTAATTATTATATACATTTTAGCGGGAAGTGTTGATGCCCCCACAGCGCCAGGGTTTGATCCCTACTGTCTGTGTGGAGCTTCTCACGTTCTTCTTGTGTCCGTTTGGGTTTTCTCTGGGTTCTCCGGTTTCCTCCTACCTCCCAAAAACAAGGCCAGCTTCACTAGATGAGAATGAATGTGTAATGGACAGGCGTGTGAACCTGGGTTTATTCCCAGAGTTCCCAGCATTCCCAGTGACTCCGAATCCACCTCCACCCTGACCAGGATGAAGCTCTTACTGAAGAAGGACGGGTGAATAAATGAATAAAGGAAGCTTTCCTGTTTAAAACTGGCTTCTGCTAGCCAGTTAAAAAAAAAAAAAAAAAAAGAAAATCCTCTGGAACTGAACGTATTTCAAAATATTTTGTAAAACCATTAACGTGAGCCTTTTGTTGTTTTTCATCAATCATTTTTTTTGTCCCACACCAGAATGTACTGTAAGCTCCTTTTCCCAAGAGCATGCGTAAAAGAAACACATTTAAAGCACAGCGGTGTATAATAGACGCCTGTGTCAGCGAGCTGCAGCTGAAGAGCCGGGCGGTAGATGGAAAATTAGACATATACTGCTGCACAATAAATCTTATTGTAATTCACGGAGCTTGCATTACAAATCTTTGGCCCCGGAGAGCAGCCTTGGCATTGTGTTTTCCGGTGCTTTCCTGCGTACGCGCCCAACGCTGAGACTTCTGGCCCAGTGACATTTTAATCTTGACGATAATTCTGCTTTTTTTTTTTTTTTTTTTTGTTTAATCCCATAGGAGTGAAGGGAATTGTGGGTAGGTGGGGTAACACAGAGGGATGGGGTTTGTGCAGAAGTATGCATTCATGAAGGAGCAATTTCGCAGCCTCTAAGTGGCTTGTTTGGATGAACTGTCACAGTGTTTGTACAAAGACGTAGGTGTTTGGGCAGCAAATAATAATTAATTCCATGTAGCCGCACAGAGAGGCGACAGTGCTGTTATTTCACGGCTGTGATGACTAAACATTGGAGAGGAAGTCATCTGGAACAATATTTTACTGTTTTAGAGCTGCTGTCTCCTCCTGAGTCGCTGCGCTATTGCCACCGAGTCCAGTGAATCAGTCAGGGAGTGGCGGCTCGCAGAGCCCAGCTGGCTATTTATCTGATTTTCTCATTAGACTTGACTCATGACTTTATTGTACAGCCCTTGGCAGAGGGGTTGGTTCTCACCGCTGAAGCATTGCACCCTCGATTTGTTTACGGACTCGCAGGTAATTTCAGTCCGTGTTTGTTTGTTTTTTTTTCTCGCGTCCCATCCCAGATTTGAGTTCTGAAATGAAATCTTTCGTAATTGAAATACATTTATTTTGCAAGCGAGGCTGTTAAGTCACATTGCTATTCATCCTGCACAAGCGTGCGGTTATTTGCAGGATGAATGAGCTGGCGTTTATATCGTGTAATGCAAGGTAGACCAATTGGATTTCAATGGCTGCACAAAAGCCTTTGAGCAAAATACCACTAAAGTGATGTTTTTTTTTCCTCGGCTTTTCAAATTGAAGGTAAAATTGAGAGTTACATCCTCAGTGGAGAAACAAACACTACAACGCTACACCCGAGAGCAGCCTCTGGACAGCGCTGGACGCTCATGGATAATGTAGAGATGGCTCCAGCCCAGAGCCATTTTTAATCCTTGGAGGTGAAGGATTTAAGGAATCTTGCTAATTTCACAGATGGTTTAAAATAGATTAGTGTGGAGTACCAGCACCCGGAGATGCGCGGACCCACCAGGCTCCTGGTTCCTCTGCCAAAACTCTCCGAAGTGCCTTCCAAAAGTCCAGCAAGGTTAAAGACAAACTTCTGCATTTGTAAAGTGGATGCTAATCTTTAAAACTTCACCTCTGCTATCTGGATGAGCTGCTAATACGATTCAAAACAAAGTATCGACCCTAATGTCGACGACGTTAAAGTCCCCAGGAGAGCTGCGATTTGATTCCATATGTTGACGAATTTCCTTCTGAAACAGAAGGTCGGAGTGATGGCATGTTAAAATGCTTGACTGGTTTACAAAACAGCCAATAGTGTTCGAGATACACCATGCCACGCCCACGTCCAATCAAAACAGATCTGACAGTAGCTTAGCAAACTAGCTAAATATGGAGACCAGGGAGAAGAGTTTAACAAGAGCTTCTTTCAACCAATAATGCTGCTAACTAGAGCACGACACGCCACTCGGGGAGGGACGGCTACATTTCTAGTGAGTATTTAATTGAACGTGTCAAAAATCATCAAATCATGAAAAAAAAAAACAAAGTGACAAACTACAAAAGAAAATTTGGAGAATATCTGTTTTTTTTTGGTATTTGTGTATGGGTGATGTTTCCATTTGGTTGCAGTTACTTCTCGACTTCTTCTGACAGATGTATTCTATAAACGTTATCCGGCCGCTAAGTACCTATTACATCAACCAGATTGTAGTTAATATTATGTTTTCTTGCGATTGTGATCTCCACTAAACCCCGGAGCTCCTTTGCTTTGATGATTCCAAACAATGACCATCTTCACCGATCTCCAAAGCTTCTCCTCAGCGTGGAGCTGACTGCACCAAGCAGTTTGGCTCAGGAGGCCATCTGTAAATTGTTTAACTTCTCCGTCACCCCATCAATCGCCCGCTTTAGTGGCGGAGTAGAAGCCAAGTCGGCGAGGAAGGGAGGAGGGAGGAGGGGTGCAGAGGGGAGGGAGCGTGAAAAGAACAGCGAAGAGCAGGGCCAAGCCTGCTGACAGAGCCATCGCAGGCCCACCGAGTCCAGACACAACTCTGGACCATCTCAAAGAACCCAGCTAGGAGTTAATGTGGGAACACAATGAGCGCGGGTGAAAAACTCGACATGTTTTTGTCGGGCTTGTCATTTGCCGCCGCATAGCTGCGAAGAAAGCCTAGGAACCATCTGAATGTCATTTGTGCTTCGCTAATGCGCCATATTTGGGTCAGCTTCCACATGGCTTTTGTTGGAGAGCTGTGAACAATGGCAAGGACTCTTTTTTTTTTTTTTTTCTTCCAAAGCTTGCTGGACCTGCCCCATGTCTCCAAAAAGCTGAGCTCATGGCCCAACAGGATGCTGTTAATCAGATTCCATCAACAATGAGGACTCGGAGAGACGGAGGTCCGGATGATCACCTCGGAAAATAGCCACAGGATTGAGAATAGTGTAGAGGGAGCGTGTAGTTGAAGTGTAAATGTGGCCCAATGCATTTTTAAAGCTTCACAGTGGTGGTAGGGAAGCCCCCGCGTAGGCCGTGTGTGTGTGTGTGTGTGTGTGTGTGTGTGTGTGTGCGTGTGTGCGTGCAATGTATATTTACTTAGATCTCCTTTTCTCATCTGTCACCAAAGCCACATTTGTACATTCTGTCTAACGTGTTGTGCAGTTTCCAAACGCGGTTTGTTGCGCATATCAGTTTGCTAAATGAACTTTTTAAAAGAATCACGCACAAGCTCATATTTCATGAAATGTAATTTTACATACTGTTTCACATCATTGCATTTCCTGAGTGTATTTATCTCTGCGAGCATTTGACTGCGTTTCTTTTAGAGGAAGAATGAATGCGTAATGCAAATTTAAAAAGGATTCTTGACTCCTTCACGCAATTTGAAGAATTTAGCACCAAAAAAAAAATGAATAAATAAATAAATAAAAAATAAATAAAGGCCCGTACCGAGGCGTTATTATCTCGACGCCATCACTCCGCTCTCTCATGCATATGTCAATTACTCAGCCACACCTTTATGAATATGGAAATCTGCTCCGAATGCCTCATTAATTAGTAATTCATGCATTTTTCACGACGCCAATACATTTTCCAATGGAGGATGATGATGAATGATCAGTTGTTGTATCTAAGATATCCGTTCCTTTCAGGAAATTGGTTATTTTGAAAATCGTGTGCCGGCTTGAAAGAAGAAAAGTGGGGTTTGTTGGATTTTGCCGTGCGCTGTTGTTGGTCTTTTGGAATCCTTACTGTGGTACAGATTGTGCACTTGTCAGATCTGTGGTGCTTTGCAGATGACGAGGATTAACAAGCCCCGGATTCGGTTATTTTAGTGACCACTTTAAGGACAGGAGTGGCCGACCTGCGCAGCTGAGACGGTTAATATTACAGTACTTAGCATCTGCTCAACGCATTAAGATTCATTTCATCCACTAAGCAATCATTTATTCCTTTTTTTCCTCCCTGCCTTTTTAGTCCTTCTGTGCCATAATATATTCATTACACAAGGCCCACTTGATCTTATTTGTCTTTGATAATCACTTGCATTAAACAGAGTGTTTGCTTTGGGGACCCCTGGGCCTGAATACGCATAAACGACTACACGGATCTCGTGACCTTTTGTTTACTCCATGTAACACGTCAGTGCCGGTGGATCCACTGCTACAGTCTACTATTTAAGACCAAAGTAAAGTGAGGAACGTATTGTGGGGGAGGAAAAAAAAACAAGCGGTGGCTGATATGTTGCATTTTACTCTACATATTATTTAAGACTGTTCAGAAGGTGTTGATTGATTTCCTGTAACAGCAGCTCTGACAGTAGTGCAGCTGCAAATCCCAGGTTTATTTATAATGAATGCGCTCGTTCTAATACGTTATCGTTTCTATAGTAACAGCTCATTCACAGGGACTCGTACGGCAGACATTCATGGAAGGAGTCTCCAGTGTCAGCGCTCTGTAACAGTCGGAGGTACCTTTGTGTTTTCCGATATCTTCAGAACAGACGAGTTTCTCAGTAACTATAAACAGAAAAAACGTACTTGCCTTTTTTTTTAAGTAAATAAAACATTTGAATCCTTGGCAATTCACAGTAGTAGAAGAGGAATAAAACACTCCAGGATGTGCTGTGAAAGGAAACTAATCATCGTTTGTGTGATAACAGTAACTCATCATGCCATCCTGTCCCTCCTGTCATGTTCCCGAGAAACTGCAAACAAGTGTAAACTCCTCTGTCCTGAAAATGTATAAAAAGTTACAGCTTTACCTCTGACTGTTACAAAGCGCTGACACTGGAGACTCCTTCCATACATTAAGCATTAAATAAATCTCCTTACAGAAAACTTCACCATATCAGCGATTACATACGTTTTTAACTCTGTTATTATTAGTGGAGAGTCCGCTGTATTTTTTATAGTGTGTGGTGAAAATGTTTTATGAAATGACTAGAATGACTAATCATTAAAAAAAAAAGAAAAAGAGAGAAAAAAAGCCACAAGCTGTACACATTTAACATAAGTGCTAATTCCTGAACATGAACAGAACGTCTGCTTCATGTATTTTTTTTTTTTTTTTTTTGCTGTCGGATTGCAGCTGAAAAGACTGACACACTAATAAACTGATGTTAATTAGACGCACTTTGAATCGGCTCGTTCTGCTCCCCTCCATCTCGCCGTTCTGGAGCTGGTGGCTTATTAAATCATTTGTTGCTCCTGGGTGATCTGCTTTTGAAACCAGGCCTGACCCCTCCAGGCACAATTTATTTTTATATTTTAAAAAAAAATCATTTATTCATTTATTTTTTTAACCAGCAAAATTTTGCAAGAGAATTATAAATCATCATCACACGAGCTGACACTTCAAACATTTTGCATAAAAGCTTTCGGAGCGATGAAGCATCAAAGGGAGACGCTCGGGATGATGACGGCTCGGCTGGCTCACGTCCATTCATTAATCCCGTCCATTTCGGCTTCCTAATATTACAAACCATGACTCTTTGCATATAATACAAAAGAAAAAGATTTAAAAAAAAAAAAAAAAAAAAACATTGTTACAACCAGGACAAGATCCATTATCAATATCTTCACAGGAAATACAAATACAAAGAATGCGTTTCACAAAAGCTCATCATTACAGTAACATTCCTCAACAGGGAAAATATGATGTAATATGTAGAGAATAAAACAGTGTGTGTGGTGCTGTTGTAGTAAAATAATCAACAGTGGAGTTGGTGCGATGAAGTGGGAAACAGCACGTCTTGTTTAAGTGTTTATTCCTCTTGCGCTACAGAAATTCACCAACGATTACAATTTTATGTCTTAAAGAATGATGCCATACTTTTTTCCATTTATAGTTATGCTAGTTCCTGTTCTCACTTACCTTAGAGCAGCTGTAAACAGTCGTTCCCTCACCAGCGTCTCTTTTTTTCTCTCTCTTAAAATTAAAAACACAACTTGTCATCTTTCGTTAACCACAAAGCGTAAACTGGTCTGTTCTGAAGATTTCTGAAAACTTAAACTTTAAACAGCTTTACCTCTGACACTAGAGACTCCTTCCATAAATGGTAAATAAGTGTCAATAAAAATAATTATAAAAATATGAATAACAACATCATTGCTAACAGTTAGGATTATTATAACAATTATTGCTATTATTATTTTGTAATGCTATAAAATCTGTTGGCCTTGACTGCGACATGGCCGACTTGGACTGCGTTTCCCATCAGCCCCACCAGGTCACATGACCCTGTCACATGCCCTGTTAATCACTCACACCCGTTTTGCGTTTCCCTTCATTAGCACCACTGTTTTAAGTTCTTACTTTTCTCTGTTCATCTGGTGCTGCGTGTAGTGTGTTGTGTGTTTCATGCCACGTTGCTCTGGCGCTTATTCTGCCCTGTTTACGATTCTTGTTTGGATGTTGTTTATTTTGTTTGTCTTTTTGTTCATTAAAAAAACTTGCACTTATACCTACACTATATGGCCAAAAGTATGTGCACCCCTGACCTTCACACCCATATGAGGTTCTTCCCCAAACTGTTACCACAAACTGTTAGAAGCACACAGTTGTATAGAGCGTCTCTGTGTGCTGTAGCTTTACAGTTTCCCTTCACTGGAACTAAGAGGCCCAA